>JAFFST010003101.1:20838-42518 GCA_022414735.1 Noturus placidus | reverse complement strand
GGGATGTTTAAAGCTTGGGAAATCTTTCTGTATCCAAATCCGTCTTTAAACTTCTCCACAACAGTATCTCGGACCTGCCTGGTGTGTTCCTTGTTCTTCATGATGCTCTCTGTGCTTTAAACCGACCTCTGAGACTATCACAGAGCAGGTGCATTTATACAGAGACTTGATTATACACAGGTGGATTCTATTTATGAACATTAGACATTTAGGTCAACATTGGATCATTCAGAGATCCTCACTGAACTTCCGGAGAGAGTTTGCTGCACTGAAAGTAAAGGGGCTGAATAATTTTGCTCGGCCAATTTTTCAGTTTTTTATTTGTTGAAAAAGTTTGAAATATCCAATAAATTTGGTTCCACTTCATGACTGTGTCCCACCTGTTGTTGATTCTTCACAAAAAATGACAGTTTTATATCTTTATGTTTGAGGCCTGAAATGTGGAAAAAGGTCGAACCGTTCAAGGGGGCCGAATACTTTCGCAAGGCACTGTATCAGTAAATATAATATGTGTTTGGATATATGTGCACCAGACGTATACTAAAAACTAAAGAGGCTTATTTTTCTTGCCCAATAATCAGATATATCATAATCAGATATCAGTGATCGGTTGCTGTGGTTGAAAAAATAATAAAAATAATCACCTGCTTTTCCTCACATCTGTTCATACTGGAAATGGAGCGTTTGACTTTATCCCTTACCTGGAATATAGCACAGCAACAACCTGGGATAACATATCATCTGCCTAGAAATCAGCTGGAACACCATAGCAACCACCTAGCAACATCTATCTTATAAGATTTCACCTGTTACTTATAATGACAGGTACACGCCAGTGATCAGTTGTGGTGTTTCATGTATCACTGTCACTGTATACGCGTGTCCCATAATGCTGTTCACTGAATGTCAGACGTTTTGTTTTGTGATTTAAAAACAAAAATTCTTTCTACATTTAGCCACCTCTTTCTACACACAAATAATCAGACATCACAGGTTTCTGTTTAAAAAAACAAACTTTCCTGCCTCTACGGGGTTCAACCAATCATAAGATATCTGTGTTTAAAGTGAAAAATAAGTGTTTGTTACATCTTTTAAAATCTATTACCAATAAAAACTGTAATACATTCCTCTAACATGTATCAGATGTCAGCAAAGACCTAGCAACCACCTGAGATACCGGAGCAGCCGCCTAGCAACAGCCTAGCAACCACACTGGATGAAATAAAAACCACCTAGCAACAGCCTAGCAACCACACTGGGTAAAGTAAAAACATCCTAGCAACAGCCTAGCAAGCATGATGGGTAAAGTGAAAACATCCTAGCAACAGCTTAGCAAGCACGATGGGTAAAGTAAAAACATCCTAGCAACAGCCTAGCAACCACACTGGATGAAATAAAAACCTCCTAGCAACAGCCTAGCAACCACACTGGATGAAATAAAAACCTCCTAGCAACAGCCTAGCAACCACACTGGATGAAATAAAAACCTCCTAGCAACCACACTGGATGAAATAAAAACCACCCAGCAACAGCCTAGCAACCACACTGGATGAAATAAAAACCACCTAGCAACAGCCTAGCAACCACACTGGGTAAAGTAAAAACCTCCTAGCAACAGCCTAGCAACCACGATGGGGAAAGTAAAAACATCCTAGCAACAGCCTAGCAACCACACTGGATAAAATAAAAACCACCTAGCAACAGCCTAGCAACCACACAGGATGAAATAAAAACCACCTAGCAACATCCTAGCAACCACACAGGATGAAATAAAAACCACCTAGCAACAGCCTAGCAACCACACTGGATGAAATAAAAACCACCTAGCAACAGCCTAGCAACCACGCTGGGTAAAGTAAAAACCTCCTAGCAACAGCCTAGCAACCACGCTGGGTAAAGTAAAAACCTCCTAGCAACAGCCTAGCAACCACGATGGGTAAAGTAAAAACATCCTAGCAACAGCCTAGCAAGCACGATGGGTAAAGTAAAAACATCCTAGCAACAGCCTAGCAACCACGCTGGATAAAGTAAATACCTCCTAGCAACAGCATGGTAACCCTAATCACACCAAAAAGGGTTTATTTCTATTTTACACATAAAAACAAAGATATAAATATTTGTATTATTTCCACCACTTTCTTGTCGGTGTAAAGGAGTGTTTGATGATAATAACAACAATAATAAATAAAAACCTAAGAATTAAATTACAAAGCATTATATTGAGTGATTGATTTATGTAAATAATAATAATATTTTTTAAATAAACCTTTAAAATAAGTTTATGACAATTCTAAGCTTGATGTGGTGTGGCCACGCCCCCGAGCTCGTTGCTCCCGAGAGGGGTGTGTTTGTGCACGCGCTGTTTAGCTCTCCGTCCGAATTGTCTTTATTTTGGTTAAACCGAGCCCTTCACGTGCAGCTGAACCGACGCAACAAGGAAAGAAAACGTAAATGCACAAGAAACTGAATCAAACCGGAAGAGTAACTCTCCCGGATGAAAGCTCTGCAGAGCTTCAGCGAGATGGCGAGATGAAGAGACGTGAAGATGTTGTGACCAGAATCATCGAGAAGGTCCAGAAACTTCACGAGCCGCTTGAGGAAATATCCAGCAAAACGGACCTGGTGATCCGTAGAGTTGGCGACGAGAAGCAGCGCGTGTGCGAGCTCGAGGAGCACAGCAGGAGCACCGCCGCGCGCGTGGCCGAGCTCGAGGGCGCGCTGGAGAGAACACTGGACCGCCTGGACGACCTGGAACACGCAAAGCTCTTCTCCAAGGACATCCTGATAGTTGGGCTGAGAGAAGGCACGGAAGGACCGGACCCGGTAAAGTTTTTTGAGACTTGGGTACCGGATGTACTCGGCATGCGCGACGGAAACCGGCGGGTAGAGCTGCAGCGCGCGCGTCGCACGGGAGCTCAGAAACGCGCGCAGCCGCGAGCGGTTCTGGTGCGGTTTCGCAACTACAGGGACAAGCGTGCGGTTCTGGAGGCTGCCAGAGACCAAGAGAGGGTCCGAGTGCAGGGGAGAAGAGTCTCGTTCCGGGATTTCGCGTTCTCTGTGCAGAAGAAACGCGCTGAAACCGCGTGCGCGCGGAAGCACTCTTTCATGTCCACTGCTGAAATGAGTGCAGATCATCCACCTGGAGGAGGAGATGTTTATCTCCACGCAGTGAAAATGGAGGCTTCGGATACACATCAGCAGGAACCTGGAGCTGAGGAGTGAGTAGCGGAGGTTCTGTCACTCACAGAGCATCTCTGTTCAACTCACTGCTGCTCTAGCCTAGATTCATCTCCAGAACTGCAGCTCCACTGCTCCAGGGTCTCAGGACACTTCCCAGGGGCTTGCTAGGCGCGTGCTGTACTATCCCACTCGGGTACTAGGTGGTTTCTATGGTGTAGATCTCAGGAGGTTATTATGTGGTTGCGATACCATCTGAGTCAGTTGCTAGGTGGTTGCTGTGGTATCTCAGGTGGTTGCTAAGTGTTCTCCATGGTATCTCAGGCAGTTACTAGGCGGTTACTAGGTAGCTGCTATGGCTTTTCTTACAGTTACTATGTGGTTGATATTTTATAGATACCAAGGTGTTTATTGGCTGGTTGCTATGGTAATCTTACTTACGAAATGTTTTCAATGATATCTCAGGTAGTTACTGAGGGGTTACTAGGTGGTTGCTATGGTATCTGAAGCAGTTACTAGGTGGTTGAAATGATATCTGAGGAAGTTACTAGGTGGTTGCTATGGTATCTGAAGCAGTTACTAGGTGGTTGCTATGGTATCTGAAGCAGTTACTAGGTGGTTGGTATGGTATCTGAGGAAGTTACTAGGTGGTTGCTATGGTATCTGAAGCAGTTACTAGGTGGTTGCTATGGTATCTGAAGCAGTTACTAGGTGGTTGAAATGCTATCTGAGGAAGTTACTAGGTGGTTGCTATGGTATCTGAGGAAGTTACTAAGTGGTTGCTATGGTATCTGAGGAAGTTACTAGGTGGTTGCTATGGTATCTGAAGCAGTTACTAGGTGGTTGCTATGGTATCTGAGGAAGTTACTAGGTGGTTGCTATGGTATCTGAGGAAGTTACTAGGTGGTTGCTATGGTATCTGAAGCAGTTACTAGGTGGTTGCTATGGTATCTGAGGAAGTTACTAGGTGGTTGCTATGGTATCTGAAGCAGTTACTAGGTGGTTGCTATGGTATCTGAGGAAGTTACTAGGTGGTTGCTATGGTATATGAAGCAGTTAACAGGCGGTTATTAGGTGGGTGTTACGGTATCTGAGGCGGTAAGTAGGTGGTTATTTGGTGGTTCCTATGGTATGTATTACCATATTACTTATTTGGGAGTAAGTCTAATTAAGTTACTATCTGATGTGACCCTGGTCTTTCTCTCCCCAGTGCAGTGAGCTCTGCAACTCTCACAGTAATCCTCTCTCTCTCTCTCTCTCTCTCTCTCTCTCTTTCTCTCACACACACACACACACACACACACACACACACACACACACACACACACACACACACACACACAGAGAACACATTGGCATTTCAGGTGGTTACTAGAGGGTAGCTCAGAAGTAGTTACTAAGGGGTTACTAGGTGGTTGCTATGGTATCTGAGGCAGTTACTATGGGGCTACTAGGTGGTTGCTATGGTATCTGAGGCAGTTACTATGGGGTTACTAGGTGGTTGCTATGGTATCTGAGGCAGTTACTAAGGGGTTACTAGGTGGTTGCTCATGGTTTCTATTTGATCCCTGACAGTTACTCTGTGGTTGCCTGGAGGTTGCTGTGTCATTTGAGGCAGGTATTAGATGGTAGTTAATGTGTACATTTTAAATGTATATATTATATATAATTTATATATTCCTGTAAATTTCCATTGTTAAAAACGCTATACACATAAAATTTAATTGATTACTGGGTGGTTGCTATGGTATCTCAGGCAGTTGCTATGTGGCTTCTTTTTATACCAGGCAAAATATTTAGCCCACACTAAGTCCCTAATCAGGTGGCGGTAACTGTTCACCAGCCAGGAACTTTAGGGGGTGGGACTTGGGTGCTGATTGGTTGAGTGCATACAGCTTTTTTTTTTTAACCAGCTTTTTTTAAAGTCTATTGTGGTACGCATGGTAACTGTTGTTTGTTATGATTCGAATTAACACAATGGCGTTTGTTAAAAAATACAAGCGATGGACCGATGATGAGGTTCAGCCTGAGGACGAAATACAGCGGGAACTGGAACCATATGGAGTGGGTTAAGCGAGCTGTGCGTTGTTCACACAGGAAACCGTGCAGAGAGAAGCTCGTGTATGCGTTCGTCTCAGTCGGCTCAGCAACATCTGATAAAATCCATTTACTTACTTTAAATCCAGCATGACGAGTGTTCTGAATCTGCTTTACCACCACCGCGCTCGTCTACAGCGTGTTCTCAATCACCTCTTTAATAAAGCACCACAGCACTCAGCAGCAGCACGGATCCAATCTCCTCCACGCTTGTTGTTGCAGTGTCGTTATCACATCTCAGAAAATAGACTCAAATCCTCATCCAAAGATTAAAAATAAATAAATTCATTCCGTGACCAGGAATCGAACCCGGGCCACGGCAGCGAGCACGCCGAGTCCTAACCACTACACCACCAGTTTAGTTATAGGGAACTCTTTTGGGACTATTAAAGGTTTTTACATCATTACATTAAAATCAGTTTATATTAAAATATTTATTTAAAAAATACATATATAATTTATATTAAAATCAGTGAATACTTCGAGGCTTCACATCCTTGCCACGGGCTTGTCACGCAGTCATACTGTTTACCTTATAACTGTAATACCTTATAACATAACCTGCAGAACAATCTTCACCGTACTTTAGACTGAGATGGAAAAACAGAGAAGAAAGGTCTGGAGGAACCAAACGGTCCCTTGGAGAAGTTCCTGGTACTAATTGTTCTGGGTAATTTCAGTGGAAAAGCAGCTTTACTAAGTGGTTGCTGTAGTGTCCGATGCAGTTACTAGGGGGTTACTAGGTGGTTTGCTATGGTACCTCAGGCAGTTACTATGTGGTTTCTGTGGTATCTGAGGAAGCTATTAAGTGGTTGCTTTGTGGTTTCGTTTTTATTCCAGGCAGTTACTAGGTGGTTGCTATGGCATCCGATGCAGTTACTAGGTGGTTGCTATGGTATTTAAGAGGCAGTTATTAGGTACTTATTATTAGTTATTAGGTACAGTTATTAGGTTGTTTCTATCATATCTGAGGAGGTTACTAAGTGGTATCTATGGTATCAGAGGTGGTTACTATGGTATGTCTTAATCTTCATGAGTAAGCCTTTTTATGACTATTTATGACCCTGGTCTATCTCTCTCCAGTACAGTGTGCAGCCCAGCTCTCATTAATCCTCACACACTCACACACACACACACACACACACACATTATTACATGGAGAGTAAATGCTGACATTAGCAGTGCTGCTGTACAGGAGAAAAGTTTTCTACCTGAGTATTGAACCGGTGTGTGTGTGTGTGTGTGTGTGTGTGTGTGTCTGTTCACTGTAACATGTCTCAAACACACACTCACAGGTCACACATCATGTTCTAGGAACAGGAAAAACGCTGTTTTCTACATGGAGATTCTTTATAGAACAGAATTAAAGATGAAGCGAGATGAAGAGAGAAAGGAGCGGTGTTGTGATGCAGTGGGTTGAGGTGTGATGTCTGTAGAGACACGTCAGCTTTATCTCCAGGGTCAACGTGACCCTCTTCACTAACATTGGGAACGGCTTCCAGAGTCCGTAGGGACTAACAGGTTTATTGGTGGATATCTTTGGGGGTTGCTAGGTGGTTGCTGTGGTACCTCAGCCCGTTACAAAGGAGTTGCTAGTCATCAATTGCTAATAACCGTATCCTCAATGACAAGCAGAATATACGGCCACACTTTTTTATAACAATAATGCTTTTATTGTAGTGTTTATAGTATCATTTTATATTTATTTTAAAGTTCTTAAAATTATTTTATTCTATATTTCTATATATTATATACGCTCAGGGGCACACGGTGGCTTAGTGGTTAGGACGTTCGCCTCACACCTCCAGGGTCTGAGGGTTTGAGTCCCGCCAGGGCCATGTGTGTGCGGAGTGTGCATGTTCTCCCCATGCGTCGGGGGTTTCCGCCGGGTTCTCCCGCCGGGTTCTCCGGTTTCCTACCCCTGTCCAAAGACATGCATGGTAGGCTGATTGGCGAGTCTAAAGTGTCCGTAGTGTATGGATGGGTGTGTGAGTGTGTATGTGATTGTAGGCGCAGACCTAGTGGCCTTGCAAGCCGAGGTCTGGTCCCAACTGCAACGACGACGACAGGGGCCTCAGCGGATGGGGTTCGCCTAGGATCGGCAGACCTGGGCAGATCGTCGTGGTCTGCGCTGGCCACTCGTGGCCGCCGAAGACAGACAGAATAGAGATAGAGATAGAGAGAGATATATGCTTAATGGCCAGTTTATTAGGATCACTATAACCAAAGGGATGTACGTGTAGGGATGGGGAAGCTCAACAAGAATGCTCGGCTAGCGATTCAGTTCAAGCTTGGTTGGTATTAAGAGGCCCGAGTTGTGCCTCGAAAACATTACCCCACCTCCACCAGCAGGCAGGTCGGATATCCACTTTAAACGCCAAATTCCGAGCCTGCAACCTGCAGCAGAAACAGATTCATTAGACTGCGATCTTTAACAGAGATCTGAGATGCCTCTCTGCTCACCACGCTACAGTAGCCTTCCTGCTCAGTGAGCTTTATCACATTTACATCTGCTTTTTCTTTGAAACATTGCTGGATAGACGCTGAAGTTTGGATTTGTATGAATATTGTTTGACCTTGTTTTGTTTTGTTTTTCTCCCCACAGTAAGACGGTGCAGAGTAAAGTGGATACAATTTTGGTAAGCATCCGATCAGGATAACTGACAGTCGAGTAAGCGATCCCCAATCCACTGGTGTTATATTTTCTAACATGTCTCTCGTCTGTGCATCGTCTTTCCTCAGAGAGATGTGCAACAGTTTACAGACAACGACAAACTCTACCTTTACTTACAGCTCCCCTCAGGTCCGAGCGCAGGAGAGAAGAGGTATGGCCGAGCGTCGTGTTCCTGCTGTGGAAGTGTGATGCTTGTATTGATGTGTGTATTAGTGTAAAGACCAATGAGAAAAGAACTCGTGTGTGTGTGTGTGTGTGTGTGTGTGTGTATTCGATAGCAGTGACTCAAATGCGGTCAACATGGCCGACCAGCTCCACACCTGCAACTGGATTCGCAGTCACCTGGAGGAGCACGCCGACACCTGCCTGCCCAAACAAGACGTTTACGAGACGTACCGGTGAGATATTGCGTTATAGCGGATATGAACCTCTGTTCAGAACCAGCCTCTGTTTAATTTTATAAATAATAATAATAAAGTGTACCACTCTGCAGGAAACACTGTGAAAACCTGCAGCAGAGGCCTCTGAGTGCGGCCAACTTCGGCAAGATCATCAGAGACATCTTCCCCAACATCAAGGCTCGCAGGCTGGGAGGCAGGGGGCAGTCCAAATATCCTTTACCTCAACCTGTCACTCACAGACACCACCGAAAATTCATTCCCATGCTGCTGCTCTAAGAGTATCATTAGGTTACCGGTCTTTCAGGTGTGTTTGTGTTATTGTTCCTTGACCGTGTCGGTTGGCGTTACATACTGTTACAGCGGGATCCGCAGGAAGACGGTGTTAAACATGCCGTTGTTACCCAACCTGGACCTGAAGAACGATCCGGTATGAAACTCCACTCACACTCACACTCACTACACCCAGTGCTCTCGTTTCGGCTGTTCACACACGACTCCTGCAATTCCCCCGCAGTCCGAGCTGACCGAGCTGGTGCAAACGTACAAACAGGAAGTGACGGAAGCGGCATGTGAGCTGATCTGCGACTGGGCTCAGAAGATCCTGAAGCGCTCGTTCGATACGGTGGTGGAGGTCGCACGCTTCTTAGTGCAGGAGCACATCGTAAACCCGCGCTGCAGCCAGGCCGAGCTCGTCACCTCCGCCTCGCTCGCCGGTACAAACCTTTACCCAATCTCCATTTCTCGTTTTGTCTAACAATGATCCCGGACCTGGTGATGACTGAAACGTGTGGTGCGGTGTTCTCTTACCAGGAGGCCCTGCGAAACCACACAAAGTGATTAAAAAGAACCCGACGACGAGCAGAGGGGGCACAGCGGAGGACGAAAGCGCTGGTCAGGACGCTAAGGTATTATACATACAGATTATACTTCATCCCTGAGGACGCTGAGGGGCGTGACTGTTTATATCCACTATAATGTGAGTGACAACAGACGTTAAACGTAACTGTAAATGGATTAAAACCTACGACACTTTCTTTTTTCATTGCTGGCAAGTTGCTGTGGTATAAAAGGAATAAAACACTCGGGATGTATTTTTATTTATTTTAACAGAAAGATGAAAGCGAGATGGCTGCGTGTGTGAAACTTCTTCCTAACGACAAATCAGCTAAAGCTCCTGAGGTTTTGCGTTACGGAGGACGCGAAATGCAGGTGGAAGCTCTGGTCAAGAAACTTCCTCAGCTCCGCCCACGTGGCTCAATTCCGGAAAAATCTCTCGTCTCTGTTCACGCCCCCGCGCCTGCCTTCACGCCGAACGATTCCAGTGGTGTCCAAGTGACTCTGCCCATCACCGTCGCGACGCTCTCGCCCCAACAACGTGGCTCCGCCCTCCCTCTCATGATCCTGCCTCCTTCGGTGACCGTTTCCACAGCAACGGCAGTGACGACGGCATCCAAACGGGTGTCCGATTCGTCCGCCGTGGCTGCGGGCCCACCTCTGAAACGCAAACGCGGCCGACCCAGGAAGCAGAGACCAGAGGAAATGGCAGCGGCTCAGAACCTCAGTCCGAATCAGACCGTGAACCTGAATTCGAATCTTAATCTGAATCCGGTGGTGCTGAACAGAGGGGTGATCCAGAAAGCGCTGTCAGCGTCTTCCTCGTCCTTGTCCTCGTCCTCGCAGATGACGGAGGCGGTGCTGCAGTGTACAGCCGAGGAACACGAGTCGCGGCCCGTCGTGCTCCTGCAGGAACCGGGCCGGGCCATGGTGATCCAGCGTGCCCCCGTGTCGCGGGAAAACCGTCCCCTAAATCAGTGCGTCACTGCCGCGCACCTTCCCCCTCCTACTGTACACGAGGACAGGGGTGTAGTGGAGATCACACTCACGCCCATCGACCATCTGATCACTGCAGATGACTCGGTCTGCGGCATGCCTGAGACGAGCCCGGGGGAGGGGGAGGGGCCGTAGCCGCGCGCGTGTGTGTGTGTGTGTGTGTGTGTGTGTGTGTGTGTGTGTGTGTGTGTGTGTGTGTGTGTGGTCAGTGACTAACATGTCAGATTGTTCAGTTCAGATTGCAGTCGTGTCTCCGTATCTTCGGGCGTTTTTACTTCCTCTGTTTCCTAATAATCTCATGAACTGCAGTCGAGTAACGAGAACACGCAGCAGTACAACGAGCCAAAAACCAAACCTTCTTTCAGAGGTGCCAAAACTTACACATTTATCCCTAGCATTGACATTTTTTATCTGTTGCTATGGTGATATGGGAGACACTTGATGCCTTTTATGTTTTTGTTTTGTTTGGTTGGTTTAAAGCACCAGGCACAAACATGAATACAAACGCGTTCACAGAAGGAAAGGACGCCACGTGCCTGGCTGTGAGAAACACGTGAGAGCTTCACGTCACGCTGACTTCATCACGGCGAAGGGTGTCACAGTGACACGGCAGGTCAGGGTTCATTTCTGTCTTGTTTTGGTCACAGTAGGAATAACTCCGGGTAATGTTGGTAAACATGTCGCTAAAGATCGCGTTATATCCTGCGGGAAAAGTGTAAACATGGCGCTCCCGAAGTACTTGCGCTTTTGTCTCGTAACCGAAACGACATTCCAAACGCAAAATAGTGGAGGTGTAAAAGGGCGTGTCACAGAAGGAGGCGGGGTTTATGGTAATTACCGAGTTCCTAGTACAGATACACAATACAGCGCATGTCATGATCGATCATGTGACCTACTAACGATCATGTGACCTACTAACGATCATGTGGCCACACCCCCTACAACTGAGATATTTTTACACAACGTGTGAGAACATCACCCCATAACATCCGTAATCTGGTAGAACTTGCGGATGTGGGCGGGGCCGTGGGCGATTTGGTCAGAGCAAGTTTTTTTCTCTCTCTCTCCGACTGTTGGGATTTTGATGTCAGCGACTCTGACGCTTAAAGACGACTGTGTCAGAGACGTCGTGTGGAAACGTGTTGGAGATGCTCCATGACTCCAGAGCTGAGCGAGGAGACGACACGGCGCTACAGCGCTGGCCGTACACTTCCATTTTGACCTGCTAGCTCCGTTAGCATCATCGCTACTTCGGTACTGACACCAAACACCTCAGCATTTCACCTCGTTTATAATCCGCCCAACTGTAGCTTTAACGCACTTTTATCACACAGTCATCCAGACTGGAGAGGATGACGCTGGGCCTGATGGCACCTGACCGTCGCTCTGTGTGTGTGTGTGTGTGTGTGTGTGTGTGTGTGTGTGTGTGTGAGTTTAAGTCGTGTAGGTAGGTGATGTCCAGTGCTATTACGGGTTTGTAAATTGGGGTGTTTACGTCGCCTCTGTGTCTTCATCTAACATTAAACTGCAGTGACAAAGATTTATAGAAAAAGCACACACACACACACACACACACACTCATATACACACACACACACTCATATACACACACACACACACACACAGACACACACACAGACACACACACTCATATACACTCACAGACACACACACTCATACACACACACACTCATACACACACACACTCATACACACACACACTCATATACACACACACACACTCATATACACACACACACACTCATATACACACACACACACATACACACACACACATAACACACACACACACACACACATACACACACACACACACACACTCATACACACACACACACACACTCATACACACACACACACAGACACACACAGACACACACACTCATATACACACACACACACACACACTCATACACACACACACTCATACACACACACACTCACACACACACTCATATATACACACACACACTCATATACACACACTCATATACACACACACACACACATAGACACACACACTCATATACACGCACAGACACACACACTCATAGACACACACAGACACACACACTCATACACTCACACACTCACTCATATACACAGACACACACACACACAGACACTCATACACACACACTCACTCATATACACAGACACACACACACACTCATATACACACACACACATACACAC
This sequence comes from Noturus placidus, assembly GCA_022414735.1. NCBI lineage: Eukaryota > Metazoa > Chordata > Actinopteri > Siluriformes > Ictaluridae > Noturus > Noturus placidus. Next base: position 30,122 of record JAFFST010003101.1, on the reverse strand, counting down.
ACACTCATATACACACACAGACACACACACTCATATATACACACACACAGATACACACACACTCATATACACGTACGCACACAGACACCCACACACTCACCCACACACACAGACACACGCCCACACACACAAACACACACACCCACACACAAACACCCACACATACACACACACACACAGACACACACACTCATATATACACACACACACAGACACACACACACTCATATACACACACAGACACACACACACACTCATATACACACACAGACACACACACTCATACACGTACGCACACAGACACCCACACACACAGACACACACAGACACACTCATATACACACACACACTCATATACACACACAGACACACACACTCATATACACGTACGCACACAGACACCCACACCCCCACACACACTCATATACACGTACGCACACAGACACACCCACACACACACAGACACCCCCACACACACACAGACACACACCCACACCAACAGAGACACACACACACCAACAGAGACACACACACAGACACACACACACACAGACACCCACACCCAGACACACACCCACACAGACACACCCACACAGATGTAAAGTTACTGAGAGCGTTTTTATTTGGATATTTTACAGGAGTGTGAGATGGTGGGATTGTAGCACTTCGTGTGTAAATAGATTTCCTGTGAAACTCGGATAAACGTTCAGTCGGATAAAAACGACAGACGGGTCGAGTCTGGAACCGCCGACAGCCGTGAACTCTCCGATTTTAACTGTCACGTCCCTGCCTCGCCCTCCCCCCGAAAGCCCCGCCCTCGAAAGCCCCGCCCTCTTTCCTGACATTCGTAATGTTTTGTCTGCTGTTCTTTCTCGTGTCTCGTCCCAGGGTCTCGGCCCTCGCCGGACGCTTCAGGAAGCCCATGTTTGTGCCAAAAGAAGATTGCAGTGATGTAGTGAGGCAGCTATGCTAACTGTTTAACTGTTTAACCATCTGGTGTAAGATTGGTATTAAATTATTCTAACTGGGCTGCAGCCTGAACCAACACGGTGTTCATCTCCACTTTTTTTCCAGCGTGGGTTTCTTACATTTACTCTAATTACTCTGACCTCTGACCTTTATTACTTTCACTTCTTTCTTTTTAACAAAACCACCCAGACACGCTCGTTTATTATTATTATTATTATTATTATTATTATTATTATTATTATTATTGACCTCACTCCCAGACGTCCACACGCTGTTAATAAACATAATTAATACATCACATTGTTCAAGATCTCGCTCTGATTCGTTAAAAGATCGAGGCTTTAAATCAAACTTTAGATCAAACCCTCTGTTTAATGACCTTTTTTTCTTTGGAGAAAAAAAAAACAAAGCATATGATTTATTAATTTAAACATGTGTGATATAAAATCGAGTATATATTATTTCACAGTACACAGGGTTATGTGGATATTTTCCACTTTTGTTTTATTCTGTAGTGGTTTAGTCCTGTGCTGTAGATGATGATCTGCTTGTCTGTTTAGTTTATTGCACTTACATTCTACCCTACTGCAACAGACTGGATTTCATTATAAAGCAGATTCCGATGCTCAGTCACTTTTACTTATTAAATCTGTTTAATCAAATACATTCAAAATTACAATTACATTAAATACCTTATTGTAAAGGATATAAATTTAGATGTGAAGTGATGTAAAGAACACAGTGTTCCTCCCAGGGTTACGCGTCAACCCACACCGGATTACATCATGTTATTATTATCATCATTATTATTACTATATATATCTTATTTTATATTATATCTTATGATTATGATTATATTCTGTAATGGTTAAATTGTTGATCCGGTTTCTGTTTGTGACCTCGCACCTCTTTTCACTTTATTTATCCGTGTTTATGATTTGGAATAAAAACAATGCACTTAAGTCAGTGAAGAATAAACTGGGACACAGCAAGCCCAGAACTGTGGCCCAACTGTAAAAATAATAAGAATAATCATTTAAAATCTGGTCATTATAATAAAACCAAGCCTTTAGCCCCTCCTCCTTTAAAATGAAAGAGTCGAGTCTGACATCTGAAGTCGTGCGTTCCTGTACACGAGCACGTGAGGACACGCCCATACACTGAATAGTTACTGAAATGTTTTGACAAGAAACATCTAATTACCTTTAACGACCATCTCATCTGTTTCTCTGCAAACATTAAAAATATATTTACGGACAAAAACAATGACAGATTTGAAAAAAGGTCATGTGACTGGATTTAGTTTGATGAATACGAAGACAAAGTACAAGTGTTAACCCCAATCCCACACCAACCTCTCCAGCTCCACCCTCTAACCCCACCCCTAACCCTGCCTGGCTGAGCCTTAACTCCACCCCTAACCCTGCCTGGCTGAGCCTTAACTCCACCCCCAACCCTGCCTGGCTGAGCCTTAACTCCACCCCTAACCCTGCCTGGCTGAGCCTTAACTCCACCTCCAACTCCACCCCTAACCCTGCCTGGCTGAGCCTTAACTCCACCCCCAACTCCACCCCTAACCCTGCCTGGCTGAACCTTAACCCCACCCCCAACTTCACCCCTAACTGGTCTGAGCCTTAACCCCACCCCCAGCTCCCCTCCTCCTTTATCCCCTTCTCAGTTTCCTCCCCCAAGAAAACCCCAGACAGTACCGTGAGCTCAGGATGGAACCAGGAAGCTTGGAGCTGCCGTAGAGCAGCGATCACGTGCTGTCGAGTTTACACTGTAAACTAAAGATCTGTGTACTGAACACATCAAAAGGAAATAAAGCAGTAAGTGATAATGCGGGTGAATAACTGCTGCGTTCACGAACACGTGACCCTCTGCCCTCACGCCTGCCCTCTAACATCAAACACACAAAAGCCCAATCGTCTACAATTCATCCGAGTCGACATATAAATAACTATCACCCAATTTCTACATGTCACCAGATTTTCTGACCATTTAAATGACATGACGCATTTTAAACGCATTTTGTTCATTAAAAGCTTTAATAAGACAGGTTTTGATTTACAGTGACAGACGCCGCTGAGCCGACAGTGTTTTCATTTCATCTACTGCAATAATATATTCTTAACAAATTAAATACAAAGCGAATAAATGAGTAAGACTCAGAATCACAACCAAGCGAGACAGAAAGCCCTTCATTAGCATCGTTAGCATCGTTAGCATGATTTATTCCTACTAAATCATACTGGAGGAAATATTATTTACTGACGTTCCACGTGTTCACTCACTTGTGTCCTGATTAACATCCGGGTCATTTTATAATCACACACTGAAATCCTCTCAATCAGTGTGTGTGTGTGAGTGCATTATATTTTACTTTTCTCTCCTGCAGTTCACCGTAAAACATAAACATGACATTATACAGTTATGGCAACGTTTAATTGACTGTTATAAAATAATAAGATTTATCGCTGCGGTGGTTTCAGGAAACACTTACAGCTCTTATACATTTCATTGTGGCTACTGGACCTTTAACGGAGGTTAGAGACGTCCATAACGTTAGCTACATTAGCATGATGGCTCCAGTGCAAAGCTAATGAAGCAAACATGTCTCTCTCTCTCTCTCGAACACCCACCCACACATACACACAGACCCACCCACACACACACAGCCACACATAGCCAACACACACACCCACACACAGCCAGCCACCCACCCACATAGCCACACACCCACAGACACACACAGCCACCCACCCACAGACACACACAGCCACCCACCCACACACCCTGATCCTCTACACTTGTGGACATTTCATTTTTCACCATAATATTCCCTGGAGATAAAATGACGTGGACATTTTCAGACTTCTTCGTGGCATCGGCGTCTTCTGGTGCTGCTGCATATAAACGTTAGTGTGTGTTTTCCTAACTTATAGGATGGAACAGTCCGAGTCGTCCTTCTTCTCACCCTGCCGTCTCCGTCCTCCGTGATGAGACACCTGTCCTCCTCTCGTCTGCACAAAAATCAGATTTATTGGTCCTCCAGTCCCAAACGGCTGATTATTCACTATATTCGCTCACTACACAGCGTGTCACACAGTGGCATTATGGGAAATTAGTTGGTATTGAAGCCTGTCTGAAAGCCGCTTACATTCAGGATCAGGTTTAGGACTCGCACTTTGATTTATTTTAGATGAATTATTTTTGTAACGGGTGGATGTCCCCTGCAGGTGTGTGGCTGGTTGCTGAGGCGGTTCATTTACAAAAGGTTTCAAATTGAATCGAATTGAAAACAAATGGATCACTGAATCGAATAACCCTTTAGTGAATTGAATTCATTTAACTCGTTCTTAACTTACAAAAAAAAATGTCATATGAATCAAACTGGAATCTCAGGTTCCAAAAAAAATATCGCTTTTGAATCGAACCGAGAGTCAAATCACTGAATCACTGTTTAATCAAATAAACTGAATCATTCTTATTCTACAAATATCCCTTTTCTGATTTGCAGTTAAGTGAAATTAATAAATCTTTCATTTACAAAAATAAGCTCTGCATCAAACTGACAGACAACGAATCATCGAATCATCTGAATCTATATGAACTGAATCTAAATTTATATATTATTGAACAAAAATTGGCTTTGAATCAAATAAAAGGGAAATGAATCTCAAAATCGAATCATTGTTTAGTGACATGAACTGAATCAGTGACTCAACTGAATCATTGTTGGATTTGGAAACCAGCGAGTCACTGAATCACGTCGCTGTTCAGTGAGCTGAATGAAGCGGAGAGGTTATGAACCGAGACGTTCACCTGTTCACCGGACGTGTGTGGAGGTTGTTGAGGTTGTTGATATTCTTCCTGCTGTAACTGTCTCGCTAACTCCAGATCACTCAACGGTCCAGGAGCTTCACCCTGACTCTGCTGCAGAGACATGGCCACCAGGTAATCCTAACACACACACAGGGTTACTTAAAGGTCATGTGACCTAGAATCAGACGTTCCCATCATTCCCATGGAGAACCTCAGAGGACCGCTCTGTACACAGAAACCCTGGTTACCTGATCGATCTGCATCTGCTGCTGCTGCGCCGTCGACCTGCTCGCGCTCTTCTGGGATGGATGGGACAGTCGGAATTCAGAGTCGCAGAAATTCCCGTCTCCTTCCACGTTATGGAGAGACTCCCACACCACGGTGTCCTCCTGCAGGAAGCCCTGATCCGTCACCAGCAGGTACAGGTGACCCTGTAGGTATCGCCAAAAACACAAGAGATATATTTCACCTTGTAGGATTCGGTTTCCTATTTTTCTTGGGTTTATTTCTAATGGATAAAGCACATTGGCTTTTTTTGTAAATGCAAAAAATGACTTTTTATAAATAAATGTGTTTATCTATTTGTATGAATTTACATGTGATTAAGTTGTGAATGAAGCTCTCTCTGGATGAATATAAAGCTTTTTAAGTGATTGTTTAGTTCATTACAAGAACCCGCGTGGTGAGTGTGTGAGAGTTTGGGGAGTTTGGGGTTTAGTGGATCACCTTGTGCTTGATCATGGTGCTGAAGTGATTGTTCCTGAAGAACACACACAGCTCTCCCTCCTTGGCGGTGGTGTTGAGCTCACACAGGCCGTGATACGACAGCTGGGTCGCTGTGGACTCCAAAAACTGCTCCGCTATCAGACCTGCAATCACCGCAAGCTCACATTAATATACACACATGTATCTTATATTATATTATATTATATTATATGAGTGTGATGACTCTAATTTTCCTCAATGCATGGATTAAACATCCTCCAGATACAACATCAACCTCAAAATGAATAAAATAAAACTAAATCACTGGCGCGTCCAAAATAAATAAATAAAATGATTCACGGGTCACGATTCACTTTCAAAACAAAACAGCTTTCACACAGGAGCTACCGCCACCGTGTTTCACATCATTCCTCTTCTGAGGATTCAACGATTAAACTCTGAGCTAACAGAGGCACAAGCAAAGGACAGCGGAAAAGTGAGGGGAAAAAACAACAACGCGTCCGCTTACAATCAAACCGCTGAATCAATTCACTGAATCAAACCGCTGTTTCGAGAAACGGATCGCTTTTATTGTAAAGAATTGTTTTACAATTTAATTAAAAAACCAATACATCAAACAGCTGTTTAGTGAATTTAATCATATATATTTAAAAAAAAGAAATAGAAGAATCAAATTGAACCAAACGAATCAATGAGTCATATCACCGTTTATTGAAATTAACTGAATTGTTTTCATTCACAATAAAATAAATCACTTTATTGTCTAAATGTAAACCAATAAAGTGCTGAATCGGATCAGTGTTTAGAAGCCGAATCGTTTTTATTTGCAAAAAATCACTTTAAGGGATTGAAGAGTGAATCACTGAATCAAATCAAACCGAATCAAAATCGTGTGCTAACTAAAAGCTAACAAGTGCTTGTTGTTGTTTTATTTCATATACATCACTTTTACTAGCGATTTATTCAGTAGTAACGTCAGAATTCAGTCCTCAGCTCCGGGCGTTCGATATTAAACTGTTTACATCATTAATTCGGAATGATCTTTTTCTTTGTTCTGTATTCGGCCCTGAAGTGAGAACAATGATACTATTAGCTCAGTATAAATCAGCACCTCTGACTACGAGAACATGCACCGCGTGCGTCCTCACACGATCTGTGAGACCGGTTTTTCAGGTTCCGTCATGTGTTTACTGATGTGTTTACATGTGTTTTACTAAAGACGGAACGATGAACTGAAGAAACAGGACACGGCGGGACACGCCACAGGACACGCCACAGGACACGCCACAGGACACGCCACAGGAGATCAGACTCACACCTTCGCTCACTCGGCTGCTGTCTGTGGAGTGTTTGTAGATGATGATCTTCTCCACCAGCTGGTTGTAGCTCAGTTTCCCCACCGCAGACGCCGTCTCTGGGCTCTAGAAAGAACAACACTAAGATTATTCACCTCCCGCTGTTTAATATTCGAACTTTAATATCTCACACTGCAGCGTGGGTCTCACACTCAGGAACATCAACATCTGCGTTTAATACACATTCTCCTCAGCTAGATCTTTAAAAAAGAAGATTCTATATATATATATATATATATATATATATATATATATATATATATTTGTTTTTTTTAGGAAGTGACGTGTTTGAGCGAAACCGGGAACATGACCGAGTCCAAGGAAACAAAATGGAGGATCAGATATCAGAGAAATAAAGAACACAATCACCTGGTTCCTGTAACACGAAGGAAAAAGTTTGGAAATAATTGTTGTTTTTTTTATTTAAACTGGAAATGTTTACATTCATAAAGACTTCCATATCCATGTGGTATTTTTTTTTAAAGAAAACAATATGAGATCAGCTGATACTCAAGGTTTCAATATCGTGATCAGAAAATAAAATCAATCCTCACACATGCTGTTAGTTTAATAAAGCAGTGAGGCCCATGAGGGCGTGGCTTGCAGTGATTTTAGACAGCCAAGGGGCATTGTTAGGCACGACATGGAACCGAGAACGTAAACCCCCCCAGCTGTTCTAAAGTCACTGTAAACCACGCCCTCAAGCGGCTTACTGCCTTTACATAGCGGCTCCTACACAAACGCAATCGTTTATCAATAACAATCATTCTTCCGCCAAGGAACGCAGTAATTATAAACACTTTACACTCCAGTCCAGTAGGTGGCGTTAACGTACCTTTCAGCTCGAGATCAACTAGCCTTTATTAAAGTTTATTGCCGAAACGTATATTTAACAGAAAACATGGCGGTTGAATAAGAGACGGTTGTTTTTTACAGAAACCTGTACATTATTAGCTTAACAAATGCTAAGAGAAGCTGAGGTTTTGAACCGTTTCTTTGGAGCAGTAATACTAATGTAACGAGGTCGCAGGTGTGTGTTTATACACGGCTCAGCCAATCAGAATGGAGGAGCGGAACTGTCCGTTTTATAACTGACAGTAAATATACCGTATCTCACATTGGGGCGGGGCGACGTGACGATATCGCACTCGAACGTGTTCCATAAAGTTTTCTTCTGTCTGAATCTTTAAAACAGTAAAACGCGCTTCGTTTATTCTCGTCTGCGATAAATAAAGCGTCGCTGAATTCAGTTCAGAATTTATAGAATATCGTAACAAACACCGTAGAAACGCCCTGAAATATCGCGGCGTGTTTGTTTTGGTCGTATCGAGCCGGTCGGTCCTGCTGCGCTCATCACGTTCTGGACTCCGGGAACCGGCTCACAGCTTCCCTTCACTCTCCGTTCCTCTCGGCGTCGCTGTGCGAATGTGGGGTGTTTGTTTAATAAGAGGGAGGAGTGCTGAAGGTCAGGATTGTGTCAGTGATGGTGTTGGGAAGATGGATTCGAGTGTGAGCGATGTCTCTGACCTGTGGGTCCACCAGCCAACCGTGATACAGAGGAACGTCCAGCAAATCGAACACGATGCACTCAGGCGTGTACTCGAAGTCCGTCACGCCCGTAAAGCGCACATTTACGTCCAGACCCGTGGATAACTTCGGCAGGACGGCCATGGCGTCGCTCATGTTCTGAACACGGAGCAGAAAAATCTCATTTCATATCATAATAATAATAATAATAATAATAATAAATCATCATAATCGCAATCTTATAAATGCCCCCACACGAATACAATTTAATGTCATTTTAAAAAGTTATATTACAGTTATATTATATTTAATTATATTATTCACTCATAGATGATCAGAATTCAGCCATATTGATCTTTATTATTATTATTTGAAATGTATTTCTTGCAATTCTTCTTAAAGCCCGAAGATATATATTTTTACAGAGTAAAGCCTCAGACCCCCAAAATATAACCTTATTAACTGTACTAAATATCTTCAGATTTAACACATCACACACACACACACACACACACACACACACACACACACACACACACAGTCTCATATACAGTGCATTGCGAAAGTATTCGGCCCCCTTGAACTGTTCGACCTTTTGCCACGTTTCAGGCCTCAAACATAAAGATATAAAACTGTAATTTTTTGTGAAGAATCAACAACAGGTGGGACACAATCATGAAGTGGAACCAAATTTATTGGATATTTCAAACTTTTTCAACAAATAAAAAACTGAAAAATTGGGCGAGCAAAATTATTCAGCCCCCTTAAGTTAATACTTTGAAGCACCACCTTTTGCTGCGATTACAGCTGTAAGTCGCTTGGGGTATGTCTCTATCAGATTTGCACATCGAGAGACTGAAATTTTTGCCCATTCCTCCTTGC
>JAFFST010003101.1:2465-20057 GCA_022414735.1 Noturus placidus | reverse complement strand
TTTTTATTTGTTGAAAAAGTTTGAAATATCCAATAAATTTGGTTCCACTTCATGATTGTGTCCCACCTGTTGTTGATTCTTCACAAAAAATTACAGTTTTATATCTTTATGTTTGAGGCCTGAAACGTGGCAAAAGGTCGAACAGTTCAAGGGGGCCGAATACTTTCGCAAGGCACTGTATACACACACACACCGTGTCTCTCTCTCACACACACACAGTCTCACATATACATATACATTATATATATATATACACACACACACACACCGTCTCACATATATACACACACACACACACACACAGTCTCACATATACATATACATTATATATATATATACACACACACACACACCGTCTCACATATATACACACACACACACAGACATACAGTCTCACATATATACACACACACACACACACACAGTCTCACATATACATATACATTATATATATATACACACACACACACACACACACCGTCTCACATATATACACACACACACAGACATACAGTCTCACTCACCTGCTGAAAATTGAGCTCCATGCCCTCGGCTTTCTCTCTAGGCTTAATGGACAACACACACTCGCCTACAACACACACACACACACACACACACACACACACACACAGAGTTTATATCTGCTGTAACGTGAGAACAGGACCGAAGTCGTTTCAAGGTTAAATGTAACTGTAAAGAGATAAAGAGTAAGAGTGGTGGTTTGATGAGTGAATAACGAGGCTGCTGTGGTATCAGAGGAATAAAGCAGCAGTGCGGGTGTAACCATGACAACGTTAGTGTACAGAGTAAAGCGGGAGATGAGAACTGAGTAAACACGCTACCGAGGTGCGCCATGAGCTCCTCGATGGTGATGACCTCGGTCTGGACGGGTAACTTCGCCTGCGAACAGAAATAACACAACACATCAAACACTGATTAGCTTTTAGATTAGATTAGATTAGATTAGACTAGATTAGACTGTCCTGGTGGCTCGTGTTTAGTAAAATAACTTCTGATTAAATGCGATGCGTTCGGGACGGAGTTTGAAAATTTTTTCGAGCAATGCTTTCTGTTCAAACTGAGCAGTGTTGTGGGTGTGGCTAATAAAGAGAAGGGGCGTGGCTAACGTCAGCCAGAAATGAAGATCATCTGTTTTTTTCCTAAATTATATGATTATTAGAGATCTCTTTTAAACCTTACACACTAGAAATATGCAAATATGATGACAAAGATGTATGACCTTTACAGCAGTATCATCACGGTAACAGGATGAGAGCACTGTTCTGTGCGCCAAAGTTAGGTCTACGCCGTACGATTTTACAGTGTGAAACACACACACACACACACACACACACACACACACACACACACACACACGGGCCTCACCTTCCACCTGAGGAAGAGGATGTTCATGATGGCCAGCAGGGGGCAGGGTCCGTTTTCGCTCTGTGTGATTATGGGAGTCTTCTCCCCTTTCCACGTGATCCACTTGACGCAGTAATGCTCTTGTATTGAGGGAGGAGCAGACGAAGGTACTGAAGGTGGTACAGAAGGGGGCGTCGGCACCGCAGCCTGCCCCGCCTCTTCACTCGTCACATCACTCGTCGATGGCACTTGCTCCGCCTCCGATCTCACAGACGCCGGAGGTTCATCCGTGGACACAGACGGCGTCTCGTCCACGGCGCTGCTGATGGACGACGTGATCTCTGAATCCTCTCTCTCAGAAAGGCTCCTGCTGCTCACAGGATCGGTCGACGTCATTTCGTCGTCTCTTTGGTTGCTCGCTTTGTCATTTTCACTCGTCCGTTTCTCTTCACGCGAGACGCCGGCAGGGTCCGACACAGGTTCCGCCATGATCTCGCAGCTAACAGTGCGGTTCGAAAGGCAGTGGGAGTAAGGGAAAGCCGCTGTGTGATGGGCGTGGCAGTGTGGGCCGTCCTGAGTCTCGACTCATTCAACTACACTTTATCAGGAGAAAGAATCGGCGTCACCTCAACATCTCTCCGTCCTCCGTCCGGTCACGCGGTGAGATCCGAGATCTTATTAACCTGATCATCTACTCGTCGACCTGCTGCTCCGCCCCTCACTCGCACTGACGTCTTCTTCCTCACACCACGTCTTTAAAACCTCGTCGGAGAGCTCATGCACCGACGATGTCGGTCATTGTTCTGAATGTGAGCGTGGAGCGAAGCCTCTGAAATACATCACACAATAATCTCTCACTGCGCCCGAAACCACGCCCTGTTCACTATTCAGGACGTTCTGAAACTTTACTCCTCCTCCTCCTCCTCCTCCTCAGCAGTATCTCTAAAACATCACAGCGTTATATAGGAAAGCATTTCTCCGATACAGGATCTCTCTCTCTCACCATATGTACATTACTCAATCAATCTACTTCATTAACATTAAAGGTGCCGAAGCTCTGGAGAAACTAAACTCCGCCCCAAAAACCAAACTGTACACAAGTACGCATGTATATTTTGATTGACAGGTGGGAGAGTCATGTGACTGTCATTCTGCAAACTGCTACTGGGGCTGATGAGAAGCTCGCAAGGGCACTATAATAATAATAATAATAATAATTTATCAATTTGTATAGCGCTTTTTACAATGGTACATTGTCTCAAAGCAGCTTTACAGAAATATCATTTTACATTTACAAGCGACTTACTAATGAGACACACTCACACACCAATGGTAGCAGAGCTGCATGCAAGGTGCTAGCTTGCCATCGGGGGCAACTTAGGGTTCAGTGTCTTGCCCAAGGACACTTCGGCATGGGATCACCCGGGCCGGGATTCCAACCACCAACCCTACGATTAGTGGATTAGTGGACAACCCGCCCTACCGACTGAGACACAGCCGCCCCAAAACTATGTACCACTATACACCATGTACTGAACAGGGGGTAGGGGACAAGAAGGGGACAGGGAGAAGGGGACAAGAAGGGGACAGGGAGAAGGGGACAGCGAGAAGGGGACAGCGAGAAGGGGACAGCGAGAAGGGGACAGCGAGAAGGGGACAGCGAGAAGGGGACAGGGGGTAGGGGATAGGGAAAAGAGGACAGGGAGAAGGGGACAGCGAGAACAGGACTACTGGGGCTGATAAGAAGCTCGCAAGGGCACTATACACTATGTACTGAACAGGGGGTAGGGGACAGGAAGGGGACAGGGAGAAGGGGACAAGAAGGGGACAGGGAGAAGGGGACAGCAAGAAGGGGACAGGGGGTAGGGGATAGGGAAAAGGGGACAGGGAGAAGGGGACGGCGAGAAGGGGACAGCGGAAAGGGGACAGGGGGTAGGGAGAAGGGGACAGCGAGAAGGGGACATTTGTTTTTAACACTTGAGGTATTTGAACCTTACAGAATGTAAATGAGATGAAGGACAGAAGTGGGGACCAGGGGACAGTGAGTATGAGGATTATGGAATAGGGGGAGGAATTAGAGCAGGAAATGTGGATGAGGGAACAGGAAGTAGGGAGCAGGGGACATCTGAGACCCAGGCCTGGGATTAGTGGTGTGTAATGGTGTGTTCATTTCTCTGTTCCTCTGAAGTGTTAAACTCAGTGACGTCACAAGTCCATTACTGCAGATTAACACTTCATGCTGTGGCTTAATAATGAGATAAAAACCCAAAGAAACTTCCTGAGCTAGAAGACTTCACTTCACTTAGCTGTAGCATTAGCTCCCTGCTAAACCCCTTCATATTCTTCTTCTTCTTCTTCATAACAAATCAGAATAAATCCGCGTGTTTACCTGCGAGTCGTCAGTCCGTGTAAACTCTGCGTCTGTGTCAGTCGGAGTTCAATATCATGATTATTATTATTAATATTATTAATATAATGATGATTATTCAGATAGAAGCTCGTCAGCACTCAATCCTTCCCTCAGCGTCCAGCTGTAAAGTCGCCCTGCAGGCGCAACGCTGCGTGTCGCCGCCGCCGGAGGCACAACGTCACTGCACTTCCGGTCGGTTTGTTTTTACAGGTCTCACTTCCTGTTCAACTGTTTGTAAACAGGGACGTTGGGCGGAAACCGCGAGCTCGCGCTGTCTCAAATGACCGAATTGACTCCATATTCACTGCGTAGTGCGGAAGTGCCCGCTCATGTTTACGGAAACATCTCCAAAGGTAGAAGGAGTGTAGAATAATCCAGCGCACTTCGGGAAACTTCCCACAAGAAAAGAAAAGAAAACCTAGTCGTGTATACTCCTGACCAGCAGATGGCGCTGAGGGTCTTCCTGACAGCGCTAACGCTGTTGCAGAAATAATACGTCACGTCAACAGAGGGAAATTTAAACGACAAAAGAAAAAAGTTTCTCTTCCTGCATGTCTCCCAGCAGCTACATGTTTACATTGTTTTTAACATCTATTTTTAAATCTCATATAAAACGCCGCCACATTCATCTCGCGCGCTTGTGTTTCGCCTACTCGCGTTAGTTTTCTTCTCTACCCGTATTCCGACAAATCCGACTTCCATGCGCTGTGATTGGCGCGTTTGTACCCGCCCCCTGAGCCACGATTGGCTGGCAGTGATGTCGCACAGTACAGTGACTGAATGAACTTCAGAATCAGAAGGCGGGGTTTTTACCGGAATACGGGTGATGGTTAGGGGGAAAAAGAACAACAGCAACGCCTGCTAGCAGCGACTTAGCCTCATGCGGAATATAAAGTACATTAATCGAAGAATCGAATCAAGGCACGCTCGAAGGACTCGATTAATAACACTGAAATCATGAACGATAAAAGGAATAGATTAGCGTCGTTATTGCACGCGGCGGTAAACGAGGCGGATGTCAGGTGATAATCTGTGCATCATTGTGTTGAACAGTCCAGTGATCTAAACTCCGTTCTGCACATCTGATTACTTTTCCTGCTCTAACACACTTCATTACATCCAGTAATACAGTGCAACGTGTGTTAGTGTGTCAGGATACACACTCATGTGTGCAAAACGAGGAAATCATATACTGTTAACCTGTCGTTCTCTAACGAGTTGACTCTTTTGAGTCGGTTCCTTTTATTTGAACTTTGAGCCTCGGCTCGTATATATGACCAGTTTTTCTTTCTTTTTTATAGACATAGATTGTGACTTATAAAGTAAAGTAAGCTTGAATAGGAAGCAGAGAGGAGCACTCACTGGTCTGAGTATCACAGACTTTGTCGGGTTTAGGGAAAATGGGGGTGAGTTTTTTGTGACCGATTCATATTGTTGAACTGTGGCAAGTGAGTCGACTCACTGAACAGAGCTCGACTTCCCATCACAAGTACAAGTGTGTGCTCTTGCTCTTTTCTTTATTCCTTCTTTTTCCCCCCCTTTTCTTCTTATTGTGCATATTAATGGTTAATTATTGCGTTATATCTGATCAGAAGTCACAAAGAGGTCTGGAATGGGCTTAAACTCTGAATTAGTGTGTAAACCCCAGTTTTATATAGATGATGAGTGAGTAGAAGGATCAAACCACTGAGTCCATACTTCTAGATGATTGAAGATGATCTGGGGGAGTGACAGTGAAAACCCTCACATACACGTATGACTGAATCCTCTCTTGTTTTTCTCCCTCTGCTTCCGTGGTGTAACAGGACAGTGGAGACGTTACTGAAGAGAGGTGCAGAACCCAACCTGGTGCTCGAGGAAGGCGTGGCCGCGGTGCATCTGGCTGCAGGGAAAGAATCGGAGAAAGGACTCCGGTGCCTTAAAGTGCTCCTGCAGAGCGGCGCTGATCCAAACCTCAGGTCAGGGATTAGAGCGGACAGGGAACCGGCGGATTTAAATGTCTGATGATCTCCGTTTTCATTCCCTTTCCTCTCCTTCTTTACTTCCTTAATGTATGTCTTTCTTTCAGTCTTTTCTTTCCTTTTCCTTTATCATTCTTCCTTTTTGAGATTTATTTCAGAATCGCTCTCTATTAATTTGACCGGAAGCCGTTGGATGTAAAGGATAGATGGTAGACTTTGGGTTTGTTGAAGAATCGAGGTTCTCTGTATCACAGGTTGTTTTTGTCATCAGGATGTTTGAACGCTTTTCCACGCGCTGTAACAAAGCGTAACCGTGGATGTTTTGTTTCCTCTGTGTGTCGTGTGTTCAGGTCTGGTGAGGATCTGACTCCGTTACACATCGCAGCGTTATGGGGTTGTTATCAGAACCTCAAACTCCTGCTGAAGAACGGAGGAGACCCGAGTCTGAGAGACCAGGTGAGAAATCACACCTGTTTCACAGAGCGTCCGATGTGGAATCCACTAACACGTGTTTGAACACTGGGGGAAAAAAAAACATTTTATTTTATGCCTGAATAGAATTAAACAATATTTTAAATGATATTTAAGCCTTTTCCTTTGTGTTTTATGACCTTTTGTACTTCTAATCCATTAAACACGTGTGTAAGTTTAAAATACTTTCAAGAGTCGGAGGATAAAAGGAATAAATTCTGCACTTCTGTAATATTGGATTTCACTGATAAACAGATTATAACGTGTTATTAAAATGATAATTAAGCCAATTTTTTTATTGAAAGTGAGTGAGCTAAAACTAAAAACATTTCTGTGCACTGTATACTTAATGTGAAGTTATTTTAACTTAAATTTTAAATGAAATAAAGTTGGTGAAAGGATAAACGCTTATCAGGGAGAATATTATGTGTATTATACACTTCTGTACTATATCAGACGTGTGTGTGTGTGTGTGCAGGGTGGGAATAAGGCAGTGGATCTGGCAGAACAGGAGGAGAATAGTAAATGTGCCAGCATTCTTCAGGAATATGAGTCTCACACGCCCCAAACCGGATATGAGGATTTGCCCAAATTCCAATACTGTAAGAGTTTTTCTTTAGAATTAAAGCAGTTGATGGCAAGAAATAGGAATGTGGGTGTGTCTTTGATTCCATATAAGGATGTCTGTAGTCACAGCACAATGCCCTCCTTGGACACACCCAACTTTCCCTATTCAGACACACCTTTCAGTCATTCCCATTTGTCTCATTCAGCACCGTCCTCCTCAATCATAAATACCTCTGAAATCTGTCTTTTCCAGCGCTGTACTCGGGCCACTCGATGAGAGACTGCAGCAGGGACCTGACGCTGATGAGCGATTTCGGAGATGCGCCGCTCAGCAGCACCCGATATTCCTCATTTTACAGGAAATCCGAGACTAACGGACTGCGAAGGGCCAGAGACCCTCACGAGTCCTGGCTCTCTGACCTCTCTGGTTTCAATGCGCGTGATAGTGACATGTTTAACAGAGAAGAAATGGGCGGTTCTCTTCCTCCTATTCTCTCCAGTACTCGCCTGACAGGGACGGACTTTCAAAAGAGTCCGGAATCGGCCCAGCCAGCTGGTTTTTTCACACCGGGCCGGAAGAGCGTCACGTTCCGAGACTACGATGAGTATTTTCCAGATTTGAAACAAAACGATGATGACGCCAGCGAGTCCAGGGACTCGACGGTCGATTTCTCGCAGTACCCTGACTTCTTGCACTCGGATCGCATGACTACCGTGCTGCAGAATCAGGGGATTGACGTGACGTCTCCGGACGACGTGTTTGTCTTCTGCAGAGAAGGAAACGCCACAGAGGATTTTGATAGGACCGTAGCGGGAGGGACAGATCTAGGAGAGGAGGACGAGGATAACGAAGGTGACGTGTTTGTCGACAAAGTAGACGAGCCAGAAAGCGTGGCTCATGCCGCTGTCAGCAGTAACAGTGAGTCGAGTCAGTACAGCAGCTGCGACAGCGAGCCTTACAAGACCACCGTTGAAGCGCCGCAACCTTCTGAAAACATCTCACCATCAGATCAAGATGTATGCACAAAAGGAAGTACAGACTCTGATAATGAGAAGAAGGAAGAACTTAATTTGCAGTCGCAAGCGGGTGAGGACATGATTAATGAGCTTTCGTTCACTCCAAGTCCATTTGTCACGGGCAGGACCCGCTCACGACTCAGTCGCTGCTCCCAGAGAAACAGCGCCTCGTCTTTTTCTGCCTCATCTCTTTTCGAGCAGACGCTTCCTACGCCGACACGAGTTTCCCGAGACCTTACTCAATCAAACAAACCTCGGCGGAGACGTCCGTCTGAAGATGACAGAGTATCGGATCTCGATTCGCATATGGCGAGCCTGTGCGTTTCTTCACTACTTCACGGAAGCCAAGCAGATACCCTGATTATCTCCGGAAGCATGGCAGATACCATCATCATTCCGAGAGGTGCCCCTGATGAGAGTTCGGAACCATCTTCATCGTCATGTCACCAGGAGGAGGACGTGTTCACAGATGACAAGAAGTTTTTAACTTCAGATGTTTCCGCTTCAAGCGCGGAAACACGCAAAAATGCCACTTCTGAAGATTCCTCCTCCAGCTCAGAGTTGAGTTCCAGCTTCAGTCACGCGCTCGAGATGCCGTCCACTGGCTGCACACCGAGATACAGCATGAACCGGATATGCAACCGTTCCCAAACCCAGTCACTCGCAAACCTGTCCTACACCCCCGGAGGACGTCCTCTTATCACCGACACGGACGAACCGGTGGAGTATCTGTACACTGATACCGAGGAGGGACACGAGCTGATCGAAACACACGTCCCTCCGACATCCAACACGTCTCTAAGCTCCTCTGTCAGCGACGAGACAGTCATCTACGACTGGCGCTCGGTTCCGACCTCGTCAACAAGTCCGGAGAAGGGAAAAGAAAACCGCTGTCTTAACGATACGGTGGAGAGAGTGGATATCTCATGGACAGACGGGTTAACGGACCGAGAGCTCAGACGCAAACTCTCCGAATTGGGAGAAGAACCCGGGCCCATCAACAGAGACACGCGCCACCTGTACGTTCAGAAATTACGAACACTGCAGAAGAGACACGTTAGTCAGAAATCAGTGCAGGACGAGCCAACCGTAATCACAGGTATGTACATGTTACGTTTACACGTAAATACAATAAAGTATAACTTTTATATTTTAATATTTTTAGTTTAATATTTTCTGTGTGTGTTTGGTGTGATTAAGGAGCTTTAGCAGTAATGAGTTCTTATTTACAGCAGTATTTGTCCCCTGTGTGAGGTACAGCTTACAGTCCGGAGCTGAATAAAGCGTTGTGTTCCTTCCACTTGCCCGATTGTAAAGCTGATGAGTTTGCGTTGTGTGAGCAGTTCGATCAGCCTGATCAGAAAAAACGCTGGCGTGAAGGCGTCATAAAGTCCAGCTTCAACTACCTGTTACTCGACCCCAGGTAAAGTATAATCTAATACAGGTGCAGTCTAATCTAACCCAGGTACAGTCTACTGTAGCCCAGGTGAAGTCTACTGTAGCCCAGGTGAAGTCTACTGTAGCCCAGGTACAGTCCACTCTAGCCCAGGTGAAGTCCACTCTAGCCCAGGGACAGTCTACACTAGCCCAGGTGAAGTCCGCTCTAGCCCAAGTACTGTCCACTCTAGCCCAGGTACTGTCTGCTCGACCCCAGGTAAAGTCTAATCTAATCCAGGTGCAGTCTAATCTAATCCAGGTGCAGTCTAATCTAATCCAGGTGCAGTCTAATCTAATCCAGGTACAGTCTACACTAGCCCAGGTACAGTCTACACTAGCCCAGGTGAAGTCCGCTCTAGCCCAGTTACTGTCTGCTCTAGCCCAGGTGAAGTCTACACTAGCCCAGGTGAAGTCTACACTAGCCCAGGTGAAGTCTACACTAGCCCAGGTACTGTCCACTGTAGCCCAGGTACTGTCCACTGTAGCCCAGGTGAAGTCTACACTACTGCAGGTGAAGTCCACCGTAGCCCAGGTGAAGTCCACCGTAGCCCAGGTGAAGTCTACACTAGCCAAGATACTGTCCACCGTAGCCCAGGTACTGTCCACCGTAGCCCAGGTACTGTCCATACTAGCCCAGGTGAAGTCCACCGTAACCCAGGTGGACTTTGGTGAAGTCCACCGTAGCCCAGGTGAAGTCTAAACTAGCCCAGGTGAAGTCTAAACTAGCCCAGGTACTGTCCACCGTAGCCCAGGTGAAGTCCACTGTAGCCCAGGTGAAGTCTAAACTAGCCCAGGTGAAGTCCACTGTAGCCCAGCTACTGTCCACTCTAGCCCAGGTGAAGTCTACACTAGCCCAGGTACTGTACACTGTAGCCCAGCTGAAGTCCACTGTAGCCCAGGTACTGTCTACTCTAGCCCAGGTGAAGTGCACTGTAGTCCAGGTGAAGTCTGCACTAGCCCAGGTACTGACCACTGTAGTCCAAGGACAGTCTACAACTAGCCCAGGTACTGTCGACTGTAGGCCAGGTACTGTCCACTGTAACCCATGTACTGTTTACACTAGCCCAGGGACAGTCTACCCTAGCCCAGTCCACGCTAGCCCAGGTGAAGTCCACGCTAGCCCAGTCCACGCTAGCCCAGGTGAAGTCCACACTAGCCCCGGTACTGTCTACTGTAGCCCCGGTACTGTCCACCGTAGCCCAGGTGAAGTCCACCGTTGCCCAGGGACAGTCTACACTAGCCCAGGTATTGTCCACTGTAGCCCAGCTGAAGTCCACTCTAGCCCAGGTACTGTCTACTCTAGCCCAGTTACTGTCCACCGTAGCCCAGGTGAAGTCCACCGTAGCCCAGGTGAAGTCCACCGTAGCCCAGGTGAAGTCTACACTAGCCCAGGTGAAGTCTACACTAGCCCAGGTACTGTCCACTGTAGCCCAGGTACTGTCCACTCTAGCCCAGGTGCTGTCTACTGTAGCCCAGCTGAAGTCCAATGTAGCCCAGGTGAAGTCTACACTAGCCCAGGTGAAGTCTACACTAGCCCAGGTACTGTCCACTGTAGCCCAGGTACTGTCCACTCTAGCCCAGGTGAAGTCTACACTAGCCCAGGTACTGTCCACTGTAGCCCAGGTGAAGTCTACACTAGCCCAGGTGAAGTCTACACTAGCCCAGGTACTGTCCACTGTAGCCCAGGTACTGTCCACTCTAGCCCAGGTGAAGTCTACACTAGCCCAGGTACTGTCCACTGTAGCCCAGGTACTGTACACTGTAGCCCAGGTGAAGTCTACACTAGCCCAGGTACTGACCTCTGTAGCCCAGCTGAAGTCCACTGTAGCCCGGGTACAGTCCACTCTAGCCCAGGTGTAGTCTGCACTAGCCCAGGTGAAGTCTATACTAGCCCAGGTACTGTCCACTGTAGCCCCGGTACTGTCCACTGTAGCCCAGGTACTTTCCACTATAGCCCAGGTACTTTCCACTGTAGCCCAGCTGAAGTCCGCTGTAGCCCAGCTGAAGTCCGCTGTAGCCCAGGTACTGTCTACTCTAGCCCAGGTGAAGTCCACTGTAGTCCAGGTGAAGTCCACTGTAGTCCAGATGAAGTCTACACTAGCCCAGGTACTGACCACTGTAGCCCAGGTGAAGTTCACTGTAGCCCAGGTGAAGTTCACTGTAGCCCAGGGACAGTCTATACTAGCCCAGGGACAGTCTACACTAGCCCAGATACTGTCCACTCTAGCCCAGGTGAAGTCTACACTAGTCCAGATGAAGTCCACTGTAGCCCAGGGACAGTCTACACTAGCCCAGGTACTGTCCACACTAGCCCAAGTCAAGTCTACTGTAGCCCAGGTGAAGTCTACACTAGCCCAGGTACTGTCCACACTAGCCCAGGTCAAGTCCACTGTAGCCCACGTACTGTCCACTGTAGGCCAGGTACTGTCCACTGTAACCCATGTACTGTCTACACTAGCCCAGGGACAGTCTACCCTAGCCCAGTCCACGCTAGCCCAGGTGACGTCCACGCTAGCCCAGTCCACACTAGCCCAGGTGAAGTCCATGCTAACCCAGGTACTGTCCACACTAGCCCAGGTACTGTCCACACTAGCCCAGGTACTGTCCACTGTTGGCCAGGTACTGTCCACTGTAGCCCAGCTGTAGTCCACTGTAACTCGGGTACTGTTTACACTAGTCCAGGTGAAGTCCACTGTATCCCAAGGACAGTCTACACTAGCCCGGGTACTGTCCACTGTAGCCCAGTTACTGTCCACTGTAGCCCAGGTGAAGTTTACACTAGCTCAGGTACTGTCCACTGTAGCCCAGGTACTGTCCACTGTAGCCCAGCTGAAGTCCACTGTAGCCCAGGTACTGTCCACTGTAGCCCAGCTGAAGTCCACTCTATCCCAGGTATTGTCCACTCTAGGCCAGATGAAGTCTACACTAGCCCAGGTGAAGTCCACTGTAGCCCCGGAACAATCTATACTAGCCCAGGTGAAGTCTACACTAGCCCAGGTGAAGTCTACACTAGCCTAGGTCAAGTCCACTGTCGCCCAGGTCAAGTCCACACTAACCCAGGTACTGTCCACACTAGCCCAGGTACTGTCCACACTAGCCCATTTACTGTCCACTGTAGCCCATGTACTGTCCACTGTAGGCCAGGTACTGTCCACTGTAACCCATGTACTGTTTACACTAGCCCAGGGACAGTCTACCCTAGCCCAGTCCACGCTAGCCCAGTCCACTGTAGCCCAGCTGAAGTCCACTGTAGCCCAGGTGAAGTCCACTGTAGCCCAAGGACAGTATACACTAGCCCAGGTACTGTCTACTCTAGCCCAGGTGAAGTTTACACTTGCCTAGGAACAGTCCACTGTAGTCCAAGTGACATCCACTGTAGCCCAGGTGAAGTCCACTGTAGCCCAAGGACAGTCTACACTAGCCCAGGTACTGTCCACTGTAGTCCGGCTGAAGTCCACTGTAGCCCAGGTACTGTCCACTGTAGCCCAGGTACTGTCCACTGTAGCCCAGGTGAAGTTTACACTAGCCCAGGTACTGTCCACTGTAGCCCAGGTACTGTCCACTGTAGCCCAGGTACTGTCCACTGTAGCACAGCTGAAGTTCACTCTAGCCCAGGTACAGTCCACTCTCTCCCAGGTAATGCCCATTCTAGCCCAGGTGAAGTCCACTGTAGCCCACGTGAAGTCCACTGTAGCCCAGGTACAGTCTACACCAGCTGAAGTCCACTGTAGCCCAGCTGAAGTCCACTGTAGAGGGACAGTCTACACTAGCCCAGGTACGGTCCACTGTAGCCCAGGTACTGTCCACTGTAGCCCAGTACTGTCCAATGTAGCCCAGGTGAAGTCTACACTAGCCCAGGTACTGTCCACTCTAGCCCAGGTGAAGTCTACACTAGCCCAGGTACTGTCCACTGTAGTCCAGGTTAAGTCCACTGTAGCCCAGGTACTTTCCAATGTAGCCCAGCTGAAGTCCACACTGAAGCCCAGTTGAAGTCCACACTGAAGCCCAGTTGAAGTCCACACTGAAGCCCAGTTGAAGTGTACACTAGCCCAGTTGAAGTCTACACTAGCCCAGTTGAAGTCCACTGTAGCCTAGGTACTGTCCACTCTAGCCCAGGTGAAGTCTACACTAGCCCAGCTGAAGTCCACTCTAGCCCAGGTGAAGTCTACACTAGCCCAGGTACTGTCCGCTCTATCCCAGGTGAAGTCCGCTCTATCCCAGGTGAAGTCCACTGTAGCCCAGGTACTGTCCACTGTAGCCCAGGTACTGTCCACACTAGACCAGGTGAAGTTTGATCCGAGTCCCAGGAAGAAAAGTATGTAATTGTTTGTTTATGAAATAAAAAGGTAATGCATGCACTATAAATAATCCTGTGTAACGTGTTGTGTGTCCAGAGTGACGAAGAACCTGCCGTACCGCAGTCAGTCGATGACTCCTCACGAGTGTTTCCAGACTTTCATCAGCTCCATTTTCTACGTGGGAAAAGGCAAACGCTCTCGACCGTACAGCCATCTGTACGAAGCCCTGGAGTATTTCAAAGGAGACAAATCATCCAAGGTGAGATACTGAAGAGATACTAGCTACATGATTGGACAAAAGGGAGGTTAATCTCAGTAGTTCTAATATTAACAGAAGATAGTTATGTAGCTGATGTGGACTTAGAATCCTGATGAAATGACGATCTGGATGGCAAAAACATGGCAACAACAGAAAAAATCATGTGACTGAAATTGTATTATAATCCTTTGTGTTATAATCCACTGTAATATAACACCATGGAGTTTTTGTTCCTGGTGTTTTTCAGAAGCTCTGCTCGAAGGTGCAGCACATCCTGCAGGTGTGGAACTGCGGCCACGGCGTAATTTCATTGCACTGCTTCCAGAACGTCATTCCTGTGGAGGCGTACACGCGTGAGGCCTGCATGGTGGACGCCATCAGTACGAAAACTGTGCTCATACTCTCTCTCTCTCTCTCTCTCTCTCTCTCTGAGAGTTGAAGTGTAATAAATTCTTCTTAATCCTCTCATCAGGTCTGAAGATGCTGACCAATCAGAAGCGAGGGGATTATTATGGGACGGTCTCCACCTGGCCTGCTAAGAGGCAGCGTGAGCTCGGGGTTCACCTGCTGTACAGAACCATGCAGATCTTCCTGGCTGAGGGAGAGAGACAGCTCCGACCGGCCGATATCAGGCGATGATGTCAAGCACTGTCTGTATGACACGGAGCATTACAGAACACGCTGGGTTAAATCTACTCCGAGTGCACTACAGAGAGTTTAATCCATCAGTCATTACACACTGTACCCGCTTCTGTTCTAGTGCCCTATTCCTTATACCCTAGTATACCCATTATGTAGGCACTTAATCTAAGCAGTGCATCATGGGATATCCTCGAGGTTACGTATACTCCAGTATGAGTTCAGACATAACAACAAAGCCAAAAGTAGTACACTATATAGTCACTAAGTCCATAAAGTGACCTGGTGTAACAGTGTTTAATGATTAATGAGTTATTGTATAGTGCACTCTGTAGCGTTATCTTTCATTGATCACGTCACAGAACACAATCCGCTTACAGCTCAAGAAACCTTTAAAAAACTGCTGAGCGTTCCTAAAAATCATGAACAGTCCCACGGGAAAAGGGCAGTGAAGTTAAACTGGAGGTCAAATCAAACATTAATGTAGTTTAAAAAGCTTCAAATGTCCAGTATTATTCACCTCGTCAGAGTAACAGTAGCCAACAGCGATGTGTCACTGTTTTATTATTAATGAATTATTAATGATTATGGAATGTAGATGATTCAAATGAAGTTTTGTGAGACGATCTGATAACTGGAGAAAACACAACCTGCTGTATGATGTGGACTGAAAAGACACATTTTAAATCAATAATAAGAGCCATCATTGGGAAAAACACTTCATTAAATAATGAATTTTCATGAAACACTCTCTCTCTCACACACACACACACACACACACACACACACACACACTTGTTAGTCCTGTAGTTATAGTCATAGTGTTAGAAATGAATGACGGAGATTTACACCACTGGGATTGTCTTCTTTTTAATTTAGGATAAAAAATGTGAAGATAAATCAAGACAATTTAAATGTAAATAAAGTCAAACTAAATTTAATAACATCGTATTCATAAATGGTGATCGGCACAGTTGGCTGATGTCTTTTTTCCACAAATTGTTGAATACATATGATTACATTAAAATAAAGCCTTACGAATACATTTAGATTATGAAATTCAGTTTGAAAAATTAAAGAGATATTTACAAATTCTGAATTCTCATGCTACAGAGATCACGCTACGTAGGCGGGGCTTGTAAATGTTAAATAATGTTTTGTGATATTGTGTTAATTGTTTTGTTCATTTTCCTTTTCTTTTAGAAAACTCAGATATTCATTTGTTGTCTGGTTGTGTGTGTGTGTGTGTGTGTGTGTGTGTGTTAGGGATTTAAAAATTAATATTTTAATAGTTGTTTACTCGTGAATGAATCGACAGATATACAGTGTTTTTGTTTGTTTTGTCAGTAATGTGAAATAACTGTGAGGAACATTTAATAAGTCTGTAAGGTTATTTTTTTACCTTTGTGTATCGATGTGCTGTTGTAAAAATCATCTCTGAATTGTACAGACTGCATTATATAATACTTTTACTGTTCTGTATTTCTAGTCATTTTTAAATAATCTATGTGATTGATTATTCAGACTAATCACTGCCGCAGAATTAGTGTTCTAATTAGTTAGAGTTTAGTGATTTTTTATGTCGATAAAATATTATATTCCATGTATACAGTTTTATAGTCTAGTCTCAGTATACGTCCCACTTGTATTCACTAAAACTTACCATTAAAATGCTAAATGATTCTGAACTTTAAGAACTCATCTGGAACCTTAACAAGAACTTGAGTCCTGCTACGATCTGGATCCTGTAGGGGCCACTGTGTCAGTGTTCATTAATAATAATAATACATTTATGCTCAGAAAGTGTTTAGTCCTGATATCAGTGATGCCACACAGCTCTCTTAAACACATATACACGTCTCTTCATCTCTAATGTTGAAAAAATCATATCCAGGAAATGCCTCGGTGAGTGGAGTGCATTTCATCAAGATATCTTCACTGGAGCCTGCATCTGATGAAATTCTTTACACCCTAAAAATAAAAGAAAGTAAGGTTCATATTTAAGGCGACAGGTTGAGCATGAACGTTAAACATCAGTGTAATGATGAATACAAAATTCAGTCGAATAGTAAAAATAGCCAATGACTCAGAAATGAATCTGAACCTGATTACAATCAATTGCTCTTTATGGGAATAGGACCAGATTACTTCTGGACTTTTCATATAAAAACATACTGAACACTAAAAGATATTAAACACTAAAAGATATAAAACAGTGTGAATACAGTACTGTGCAACTGTCTAACCCCAGGCACATGCGAAGAAAAGTGTCTCTTACTTAATACGCTGCTTTCTGTACTGACGTACAAACTTTTCTTTTTACATTTAATTTTGTTCTGGAAAACTAATTTTTGGAAATCTAAAATGTTTTTTTAACGACTCGATAATGTAGAAGTCGTAAAATTCAAATCTATAATAAAGTTTGTAGTAAAACAATAGCGTGCCTGAGACTTTTACACAGTACTGTATATCTAAATACTTCTGTTTTTCACATTTATCTGAAATGTTTATAACGAACCTCAAGTCCAGGAGTTTGTAAAGTTTATCATCTTTAAGACTGAGGAGCAACGTCTTTCCCAAGTCTCCTACATTATTGAAGGACAGATCCAGTTCTCTCAGGTGTGAGGGGTTTGATCTCAGAGCTGAAGTCAGAGCAGCACAGCCTTCATCTGAGATATCACAATACCACAACCTGCAGAGAGACAATGACACACTCTTCACTCTCTCAGTTTAGGACACACAGATCAGTTCAGCAGGAACTTTTTCATCAGAGAATCACTGCCAGTCACATACAGTATCTCCCAGAAGTAAGTACACCCCTCACATGTGTGTAAATATATGATATATTTTCATGTACAACACTGAAGAAATGACACTGTGCTACAATGTAAAGTAGTGAGTGTACAGCTTGTGTAACAGTGTCAATTTACTGTCCTCTCAAAATAACTAAACACACACATTAATGTCTAAACCACTGGCAACTAAAGTGAGTACACCCCTAAGTGAAAACGTCCAAATTGAGCCCAAAGTGTCAATATTTTGTGTGGACGCCATTATTTTCCAGCACTGCCTTAACCCTCTTGGGCATGGAGTTCACCAGAGCTTCACAGGTTCCACTGGAGTCCTCTTCCACTCCTCCATGATGACATCACGGAGCTGGTGGATGTT
>JAFFST010003094.1:0-11096 GCA_022414735.1 Noturus placidus | reverse complement strand
AACTATATATACACCCCAGTGCTCATTAACCAAAACATGAATCAGGTGCAGAAAACCATGTGACTTGCGGTGGCTGATGGGAAATGGAGTCCATAGTCCATAAAATCGTGACACTCGGGAACACTTTGGTAAACCTTAATAGTCGACACCATTCGCCGCTGCATCCACAGATGCATTAAGGCTTTACTGAGCAAAGCAGAATCCGTACATCAACACTGTCCAGAAGCTCCGCCCACTTCTCTCTGCTCAGTCTCATCTGAGATAGACACATAGAGATAGTCTGAGATCGTCTCATCTCAGTAGCGCAGTGGAATCGTGTTTCGTGGTCCGACTCTTCCGAGTCGACGTTTCAAAGTTTTTGGGCAAAACAGCCGTCGTCTTCCCCGGGGTAAAGAGCTTCCGAAGAAATGCGTAACGGACGAAATTCCGCTCGCTAAACTTAACCGACTGGTGTCTTCACTCAGCGTCCATACGCTTAATACATGTTATTAAAAGGAAAGCTGATGTTACACAGCGGTAAACCGTCGACTGTCCCAACATTTTTGGAGTGTATTTGCAGTCATCAGATTCGAAACGAGTGTATATTTTCAAAAATAAATTACATTTACATAGTAGAACACCAAATAGTGTGTAAATAATGTGTTTTTGATATACTACAGCATGAAATGAACGTTCCAATAGGTTTTTTTTCTTCCATACTGTCCCAACTTTTGATGATGTCATCAGCTGATGATGATGATGAGTCACGATTCTTGTTAGTATTTCTACATGCTTAAAAGGATTTATTTATTTATGTATGTATTCAGTTTCAGTCATTCTCAGTTTCAGTATAAATGCCCCAAAGTAATACTTAAGTACCAAAGTTCAACTACTTAAATATTTTCCACCGCTGATGTTCACCTGATAAAATCTAAGCACAACCAAGGTATCTTATAAATTGGCAAATGAGTGCATGTACGTATTTTTTCTTGAACTTACACAATCAGGTAAGTCTAAAAGGAATAAAGAGTCATTTTCCTTAAACCACTCCACTGTTAAGGATCACGGTGTTGGATTTGGATTCATTTATGTACAGAAGGTCGTCATGTGGAGACGCATGACTGTCGGAAGTGTCGTCGAAGACGTTTGAGACGAGATGAACGTTCTGCCTTGACGTTTGCATAAACGAGTGCGCTAAGCTCAACATGGTTTTATAGTCTAGTGATTTTCAACCTTACAGTCGACTCGGATATCCAAATAGGCTTATCTCTGACGACCTGGCCGTGTTCTCAGTGATCCGTTTCACTGTCACTTTGATTAGTACCGAGCTTGACTTTCAGATCCAGTCTATATGTAGAACAGAGCATTGCTCAGATTCCTGTGCAGGAAACTAACACCTCTGGAGTAAATCAAAAGCCTGTATATTACACCGTTAACGTCTTTGGTATCGAGCCATGTTGTGTGCTACGGACTTTAGGAAAACTGACCTTTTAAGGTGCGTGGCTTTGAAATAATTGATGAGCTCTGGCACCTCAATGTAGTACTACAATGGCCTTGGATTTAAAGTGAGGAAACACCATCCCGGTGCTCGTGTGGTGAGACAAAGGCCGAGGTGAAATTCCACACGGAGGGCCATCGAGCGCTAGCGTCACTCCATGAGGATCGGCTGCTGAAGTAATCGCTGCCTGGCTGTCACATGCTCAGCGACGCTTCGGTTTACCTCTCGCTTTGTGCATGCCGTGTTAATTCAGCACTCGCCTGGCCGTGTGGTGTTACCGTATTGAGATACAGCAAGACAGAAGCACACCTGAGTTGTGTAACACGGCCAGGTAAAGGTGCTGGAAATAGCTCAGAGTTCTCATGTGTCAAATGTCAATTGGATGGCCAGAGACATGATAAGGAGAGAAGAGGAGAGAAGAGAAAAGAAGAGAAGGGAAGAGAAGAGGAGAAAAGAGAAGAGAAGAGAGATGATAAGGAGAGATGTGGAGAGAAGAGAAAAGATGAGAAAAGAAGAGAAGAGAAGAGGAGAGGAGAGAAGAGATGAGATGATAAGGAGAGAAGAGAAGAGAGATGATAAGGAGAGAAGATGAGAGATGATAACAAGAGAAGAGAAGAGAGATGATAACAAGGAGAGATATGATAAGGAGAGAAGAGAAGAGAAGAGAAGAGAAGAGAAGAGAAGAGAAGAGAAGAGAAGAGAAGAGAAGAGAAGAGAGATGATTAGGAGAGAAGATGAGAGATGATAACAAGAGAAGAGGAGAGAGATGATAAGAAGGAGAGATATGATAAGGAGAGAAGAGAAGAGAAGAGAGCCGATTAGGAGAGAAAAGTAGAGAGATGATAAGGAGAGAAGAGGAGAGAAGAGAAGAGAAGAGAGATGATAAGGAGAGAAGAGATGAGAAGAGAAGAGATGAGAAGAGAGATGATAACAAGGAGAGATATGATAAGGAGAGAAGAGAAGAGAAGAGAGACGATTAGGAGAGAAAAGTAGAGAGATGATAAAGACAGAAGAGGAGAGAAGAGAAGAGAAGAGAAGAGAGATGATAAGGAGAGAAGAGAAGAGAGATGATAAGGAGAAAAGAGGAGAGGAGAGAAGAGATGAGAAGAGAAGAGAGATGATAAGGAGAGGAGAGAAGAGATGAGAAGAGAAGAGAGATGATGAAGAGAAGAGAAGAGAAGAGAAGAGAAGAGAAGAGAAGAGAAGAGAAGAGAAGAGAAGAGAAGAGAGATGATAAGGAGAGAAGAGAAGAGAAAAGAAGAGATGAGAAGGGAAGAGAAGAGATGAGAAGAGAGATGATAAGGAGAGAAGAGAAGAGAAAAGAAGAGAAGAGAGATGATAAGGAGAGAAGAGGAGAGAAGAGATGAGAAGAGATGAGAAGAGAAGAGAAGAGAGACGATTAGGAGAGAAAAGTAGAGAGATGATAAGGAGAGAAGAGAAGAGAAGAGAAGAGAGATGATTAGGAGAGAAGAGAAGAGAAGAGAAGAGAAGAGAAGAGATGAGAAGAGAAGGGAAGAGAAGAGTTGAGAAGAGAGATGATAAGGAGAGAAGAGAAGAGAAAAGAAGAGAAGAGAGATGATAAGAAAAGAAGAGAAGAGAGATGATAAGGAGAAAAGAGGAGAGGAGAGAAGAGATGAGAAGAGAAGAGAGATGATAAGGAGAGGAGAGAAGAGATGAGAAGAGAAGAGAAGAGAAGAGAAGAGAAGAGTTGAGAAGGAGAGAAGAGAAGAGATGAGAAGAGTTGAGAAGGAGAGAAGAGAAGAGATGAGAAGAGAAGAGAAGAGAGATGATAAGGAGAGAAGAAAGTAGAGAGATGATAAGGAGAGAAGAGGAGAGAAGAGAAGAGAAGAGAAGAGAAGAGAAGAGAAGAGAAGAGAGATGATTAGGAGAGAAGAGAAGAGAAGAGATGAGAAGAGAAGGGAAGAGAAGAGTTGAGAAGAGAGATGATAAGGAGAGAAGAGAAGAGAAAAGATGAGAAGAGAGATGATAAGAAAAGAAGAGAAGAGAGATGATAAGGAGAAAAGAGGAGAGGAGAGAAGAGATGAGAAGAGAAGAGAAGAGAAGAGAAGAGAAGAGAAGAGAAGAGAAGAGAGACGATTAGGAGAGAAAAGTAGAGAGATGATAAGGAGAGAAGAGGAGAGAAGAGAAGAGAAGAGAAGAGAAGAGAAGAGAAGAGAAGAGAAGAGAAGAGAAGAGAGATGATTAGGAGAGAAGATGAGAGATGATAACAAGAGAAGAGGAGAGAGATGATAAGAAGGAGAGATATGATAAGGAGAGAAGAGAAGAGAAGAGAAGAGAAGAGAAGAGAAGAGAAGAGAAGAGAAGAGAAGAGAAAAGAGACGATTAGGAGAGAAAAGTAGAGAGATGATAAGGAGAGAAGAGGAGAGAAGAGAAGAGATGAGAAGAGAGATGATAAGGAGAGAAGAGAAGAGAAAAGAAGAGATGAGAAGGGAAGAGAAGAGATGAGAAGAGAGATGATAAGGAGAGAAGAGAAAAGAAGAGATGAGAAGGGAAGAGAAGAGATGAGAAGAGAGATGATAAGGAGAGAAGAGAAGAGAAAAGAAGAGAAGAGAGATGATAAGGAGAAAAGAGGAGAGGAGAGGAGAGAAGAGAAGAGAAGAGAAGAGAGATGATAAGGAGAGAAGAGGAGAGAAGAGATGAGAAGAGAAGAGATGAGAAGGAGAGAAGAGAAGAGATGAGAAGAGAAGAGAAGAGAAGAGTTGAGAAGGAGAGAAGAGAAGAGATGAGAAGAGATGATAAGGAGAGAAGAGAAGAGAAGAGATATGATAAGGAGAGAAGAGAAGACTTTCATCTTCCACAGTCCCATCTTTTTCGTTACTTCCAAGTTAGACATTGCGCAAGATCATTGTTTTCTACTTTTCCCTCTTCACCCCCAAGTCAATTATGGGATGATTTCCTCTCTTCCGACCCCCTTCAGAAATCACTTATTTCAAAAATTTATAATAAGCTGTTATCCTACGATAGCTCACCTATTACCAAAATTAAGGTTGCTTGGGAGGGCGAACTGGGGTTGGCCTTAAATGAAACCTGGTGGGACGTTGCCCTTACCAAGATCCACTCCAGTTCGTCTTGTGCTCGTCTCTCTTTGATACAGTTCAAAGTAGTGCACAGGATTCATTTCTCCAAAGCAGGTCTATCACAGATTTATCCCACTGTCACTGACAGATGTGATAAATGTCATGCCTCTCCCTGCAACCTAACTCATATGTTCTATTCTTGCCCATCATTATTCTCCTTTTGGCAGAGCTATTTTGATAGTATTTCTAAAATAGTGTCTGTTACTGTTATACCTTCTCCTCATATTGCCATATTTGGGTATCCGGAGGACTATAACAGGTACACCTCGAACCAATTAGATCTCTTGGCATTTACTTCCTTGTTAGCAAGACTTCTACAGAGAAGAGAAGAGATGAGAAGGAGAGAAGAGAAGAGATGAGAAGAGAAGAGATGAGAAGAGAAGAGAGATGATAAGAAGAGAAGAGAAGAGATGAGAAAAGAAGAGATGATAAGGAGAGAAGAGAAGAGAAAATATAAGGAGAGAAGAGAAGAGAAGAGAAGAGAAGAGAAGAGAAGAGATGATAAGGAGAGAAGAGAAGAGAGATGATCAGGAGAGAAGAGAAGAGAGATGATAAGGAGAGAAGAGAAGAGAGATGATAAGGAGAGAAGAGAAGAGAGATGATAAGGAGAAAATAGGAGAGGAGAGAAAGCATCCTGCAAAAATGATGAAATCAGTAAATATCTTGAACAGTGAAAATGTATTTAATATTTCTTAT
The DNA here is from genome assembly GCA_022414735.1 of Noturus placidus. NCBI lineage: Eukaryota > Metazoa > Chordata > Actinopteri > Siluriformes > Ictaluridae > Noturus > Noturus placidus. The sequence goes on along the minus strand of JAFFST010003094.1, from coordinate 5,825 downwards.
TATGAGATTATTATAAATTCGATTTTTCTTCTTCTTCTTCTTCTTCTTCTTCTTCTTATTATTATTATTATTATTATTATTATATTACTATTATTATATTATATATTTATTATATTATTATTATTATTATTATTATTATTAGTATTAGTATTATTATAATTATTATTATTATTAATATTATTATTATATAATTATTATTGTTGTTATTATACAATTATTATATTATTATTATATTATTATAATAATAATAATAATAATTATTATTATTATATTATTACTATTATTATTATTATTATATAATTATTATTATATTATTATTATTATTATTATTACTATTATATAATTATTATATTATTATATTATTATTATTATTATTATTATTATTATTACTATTATTCAGCCTTGTTGTGATGCTCTTTACTCATTTTACGCTTTAGAGTTTCTCGTTCTCTCAGATATTTTTTTCTTCTTTCTAGAAACAGAGGCTCTAAATTTAGGGAAAATATCTCCCAGTAGAACCAGCTTGAAGATCATTTTGTTTTTTTTTTTGTTTTTTTTTTCCAGAAATAGCTTTAATAATCTTAAATTCAGTTTATCGCGATCGTATCATTAAAAACCCCCCGGACACATCTGACTACAATCAGAGATATTCTCACTATCTCTGCAGTGCGCCATTGTTCTTTGGAGCGCATCACACCAGGTTCCTGTCCTCACGTCCCCTGGGTTTATTCTCGACACCTGTCCGTCCAGTCGAAGGAGTCTCCGAGGCACCAGACACGTCGAGGCATGAATGGAATCGTCCGAAACCAGAAACAGGAAGAGATACAGTATGACTTAAACCATTTGAGCTCAAACAAATCCTGCTCTGAAAGACAACCTGCACCCAGTCTGTCCCTGCTTTCCATTTCTTACGTAATTCACCCTCACATACAAATTCGCTGCCTGTCTGCGTGAACCAGAGCGGTTAGAAGAAAAGCATGGCTTCTCTCGACGTTTTTCATTCCGCACATCAGAGTTCTGGCGGCTCGAGAGACACGACTCTTTTGAAAACCCCTCGAGGCCATTCCTTCACCTCTTACCACCCCCACCCCCCTTCTCAGTGAAAAATAAATTTTCCATTCGCTCAGCAAAGCGGTGTACTGACGCCGTCATTGTGTCTGTTTGACTCTGGTTGCCTGGGAGACAACAAAAAGGACATCCCAACATTTAAATCACACGCAAAGTTTCTAACCACAGGTATGAGCTAGTGCTCCCACCCCCTCCTAACAGATCTGACTTACTGACGCAATTCGCTTCTAGAAACCCTCGAGGCAACTCAGGTTGTTGTTTTTTTTTTCCTTTTCTTTTTACGATACCATCCCCGCAGAGGATCAGAGTGTACCTGAAAAACATAAACAATTGCAACACAATAAAAGAAATATGTAGGGAGACGGTTGACGTTAGCATGACAGCTCAGCTCCAGAATTACGTTTACGTAATGATCATTCAAAATTAACTACATCCCTTTTATGTAAACTTGACTTACTTCAGATCAAAACTTCAGATAGATTCGAGAAACACCTGTTAGGTGTTTTCTCAAACCTGGACTGCTTTGCTCATGAGAAGAAATCTGAGAGCAGTAAATCACATGGCGTGGTAGCTGTTCTGCGCCAGAAAACATGACGGTTGTTTACAGGTCACACAGAAAGGTGCACATGGTTCACTGAACAAAGGAACGAAATTAGCATGATATTGATCTGGTGTAAGTTTTCAAGATATAACAGCTTGGAAGCTGTCGAAAATGGCAGCTCGTCCTTGGGGCAGATGGGACAGATCCCAAACGGATAGTAGAACGTATCATCCATTTAACAAATATTCATCCCTATAACGTCCTCATGGACAAGCTCTAATGAATTCTTTTGACTGAGCAATGGTTCGCTGATGTTCTTCTAGAACAGTTGTAGTGCCACGTACTCACTGCTCCATTTAGCTCCATTGAGTGATTGTGCCCTACGATGGACTGGCACCCTGTCCAGGGTGTACCCCGCCTTGTGCCCGATGCCTCCTGGGATAGGCTCCAGGTTCCCCGTGACCCTGAAAAGGAGTAAGCGGTTGAAGATGGATGGATGGATGGAGTTATTATTGCACCTAGTGGTCAGAAATGGGAACTGCAACAAGTGCTAATAGAGGCTGATTGGGGCAGGAAAGACACTGCCCCATGCTCACTCTATAAACACTTTATTAGAGTTGTTTTATAACTCAATGGGCCATTCTCCTGCACATCATACCGTTTTACGGAAAGAGTTTTCTATTTTCACAGGCACACAGCGAGAATCAATTAGGGAGTTCAATTGCAGACATTATGCAGGTTTAGCAAATCGAATATCAGATTTGAAAATGACACTATGCTTTTTGGTTTTCAAATGCTTCAAAAGATTCTTTGAGATGACGCCAAGGGTGATCAACTCAAGTGCGCTCAAATGCGCGGCTATGGAGATATCTAGCCGGTAACCCTAATATCTAGCTGAGAACCACAGAGTTACGGTTGTGGTCTCGCGACAGGTTATCCTTTTAACGCGATTTATGTGTGATGTAAAGTGAAATATAAGTAAAAATACTTCATTACTGTCCACAACCATGTTTACGAGTGGGGGAGGGGCAGCGGACAGGACCGTTAACGATTGGTATTAGCTCGTCTCTGGTTGTCTCAAACACTGTGATGATGGCAAAACACCCGTTGGATTTCTTTTTGAAAATTCCATTTAAACGTACAGCATCAAAATGAACACTGACATCTTTCTTTAGTCCAAAGTTTTCCCTGATTTGAAAGCTGGCTGATCTAGCTAGCTATGTGACTAGCGAGGTTGTCAATCTGTCTTCGGAGTGCAGTCATCAGGAAGGAAAAACCAATTACAATTTCTCCAACTGCTTATAAAACGCTCAGGTTTGATTTCAGTGAAGCCATCCTGTTACTAAATAGTTACCGATGGCATGAGTTAAGTGTACTAGCCTCTCAAATGAATTTCCTTTGAGGCGATGTCATTATTAATGCGGTTTGTCAACACCAAAATCTACATTTACAGTAGATTACATCTCGTATTACAAAACTGCATTTGCCAAATAAGATAATACAGTCAGAGCCAACATTGTGTACAACAACTTCCTGTTGTTGTTGTTGTTGTTTATACATGATAACACCAAATTGCTGCGATAACTTCCCTTACTGGCCATGCAGGTAGTGTAGAAATGAGTCACTAATTTCTCAAGTGTGTTTTATTTAGTGTGTACAACTACTGTTTCGAAGAATTTCAATGATTCATCACCTGGAAATGAGTTTACGTGGCTTCTTGTGTATGCAGGCTGAGCTTCCTGTACACCAGAGAGATACATACATATATGAATATCCATCCATCCATCCATTTTCCATACCAATTATCCTACACAGGGTCACAGGAAGCCTGGAGCCTATCTCAGGGAACTTGGTGCCCAAGGCAGGAGACACAATGGACGTGGTGCCAACCCATCGCAGGGCACAATCGCACACATCAAGGGCGTGACCATGGTATGGACGTAAGAGTGCGTGGTTACACCCATAGCACACATACCTTCACACCACGGACAATTTAGACATGCCGATCAGCCTACAGGACATGTCTTTGGACTGGGGTGGAAACCGGAGTACCCAGAGGAGAGCCCTGAAGCGTGGGGAGAATATGTAAACTCTGGCGCACACACACACACAGTGCGGAGGCGGGATTCAAACTCCATGAACCGGAAGTGCGAGGCGAACACGTTCACCGCCAAGCCACCATGCCGCGACCCTAACCGAATAACCAATTATGAAAATATTAGGCTCGTTGTAAACGTTTTCAGTAATATCTTATTACTATTTAATTGTGCCAGCAAGCTTTTTATTGCTGAAATTTCCACCAAGAGAAAATATTAAGTTTGAATTCACATTATTTATAGATTTGTGTTGGAAAAGTCAAACTGTTTTGAGTTAAACAGGGAACTCTCCGAACTCAATCGTAAATATAACAGCTTTGATAAAGCTGTTATGGGCGGCTGTGGCTCAGTGGGTAGAGCGGGTTGTCCACTAATCCACTAATCGTAGGGTTGGTGGTTCGAATCCCGGCCCGGGTGATCCCATGCCGAAGTGTCCTTGGGCAAGACACTGAACCCTAAGTTGCCCCCGATGGCAAGCTAGCACCTTGCATGCAGCTCTGCTACCATTGGTGTGTGAGTGTGTCTCATTTGTAAGTCGCTTTGGATAAAAGCGTCTGCTAAATGAATAAAAATGTAAATGTAAAGCTGGGTTGTCCTGGCTAAGCTTTGTAGACTCCCCCTCCCACCCATCCCCCACCCCCCACACTCACGTTGAGAACCTGTGCTCTACCCGAATTACAACAACAGCTGTATGATTTCCAGTGGAATGGGTAATAAATGATCATGTTCAGCATGGCGTCTTCTTTCTGGTGTAATAATGACCCACTCTGAACCCAGCTTGGGAAACAAACAACAGGTTGCAAGTGGTAGAGGAAACAAACGCTTCCTTATAGTCCTGAGTGTGGGAATTTTACCACACGTTTGTTCAGCGTTTATTGGATAACAACAATCTCTGGCATTGTCTCAAACCAAACTGAAAGTAATCGGACAATCTCACACCTGAAGGTGCTGAAGAAGACACAGGAAATGGACAGAATAACTACTACTCCTACTAATAATAATAACAGTCATCGTACTATGAGATATATTCAAAATACTGCTTCATGAAGATTTCAATATTTGACATAATATTTTACAAGAACATGTCTTTTACATGAACAAATACGGACAGATAATAATGCATCCGTTATTCGATGCCCTAAAATGTCCCTGGTGTGCTTGACAGGTGGTCACCACGACAACAGCACTGTTGGGGATTATTATCTAAAGAGACTTCGGCAAACATGAGCGCTGTAATATATGACATGTTGAAGTTCTTGTACACCAGCTGACATGTCATACAGGTCCTCTTTAAACAGTCCTGGTGCTATCGAGCTCTTTAGTAACCAACTGCTAATGACGGTACGACGTCTGTGTCGATCGGATCTCCAAGAGTAAACAGAATACCCATGCAGTCACCGTTCAGCATCGAGCTGGAACAAAGTAAACAATGGATTTAACCAATGATTTAAGGCCGTAAGAACTTCTTGTTGATTTTTAATTTAATATGAAGTGTGTGTGCAAGGAAGAATCCAGGACGTAACCGCAGTGTACTTAAGGAAATAGAGATAGATGTGGTAGAAGATAAGCATAGTAAATAAAAGTATGTAGAGAAACAGGATGTTTCAGAGAAACGTATCTCGTTGGTTGTTTAAGCAAAGGGTTTCACTTCATAACAGCTTCAGAAGCACTTCGCTTGCAGAGTTTATGAAGGAAGTGGACACAACCTTGGGGTATTTCTGGACAAGCAACTATTCTTCTCGCATCGCTAACCTGAGAAGAAATGAAAAAAATTATAATTGGCATATTAGCACGTCCGCCTCACACCTCCAGGGTCCGGGGTTCGAGTCCCGCCAGGGCCATGTGTGTGTGGAGTTTGCATGTTCTCCCCGTGCGTCGGGGGTTTCCTCCGGGTACTCCGGTTTCCTCCCCCAGTCCAAAGACATGCATGGTAGACTGATTGTCATGTCTAAAGTGTCCGTAGTGTATGAATGTGTGTGTGAGTGTGTATGTGATTGTGCCCTGCGATGGACTGGCACCCTGTCCAGGGTGTACCCCGTCTTGTGCCCGATGCTCCCTGGGATAGACTCCAGGTTCCCCGTGACCCTGAAAAGAAGTAAGCGGTTGAAGATGGATGGATG
>JAFFST010003075.1:7707-27401 GCA_022414735.1 Noturus placidus | reverse complement strand
GTGTGTGAGTGTGTCTCATTAGTAAGTCGCTTGTAAATGTAAAATGATATTTCTGTAAAGCTGCTTTGAGACAATGTACCATTGTAAAAAGCGCTATACAAATTGATAAATTACTATTACTACTACCGCCACTACTACTACTACTACTACTACTACCACCACTACTACCGCCACTACTACTACTACTACCGCCACTACTAGTGGTAGTAATACTATTACTATTACTACTACCACCACCACTACTACTACTATTAGTACTACCACCACCACTACTACTACTACTACTACTACCACCACCACTACTACTACTACTACTACTACTACCACCACTACCACCGCCACTACTACCACTACTACTACTACCACCCCCACTACTACTACTATTACTACTACCACCACTACTACTACTACTACTACTACTACCACTACCATTACTACTACCACCACTACTACCGCCACTACTACTACTACCACCACCACTACTACTACTACTACTACTACCACCACCACTACTACTACTATTACTACTACCACCACCACTACTACTACTACCACTACCACCACTACTACCACCACTACTACTACTACTACTACTACTACTACTACCACCACCACTACTACTACTATTACTACTACCACCACTACTACTACTACTATTACTACTACTATTACTACTACCACTACCACCACTACTACCACCACTACTACCGCCACTACTACTACTACTACTACTACTACCACCACTACTACTACTTTTACTACTACTACTACTACTACCACTACCACCACTACTATTACTATTACTACTACCACCACTACTACTACTACTATTACTACTACTATTACTACTACCACCACTACTACCACCACCACTACTACTACTACTATTACTACTACCACCACTACCACCACTACTACCACCACTACTACCGCCACTACTACTACTACTACTACCACTACTACTACTACCGCCACTACTACCACCACTACTACTACTATTACTACTACCACCACTACTACTACTACTATTACTACCACCACCACTACTACTACTATTACTACTACCACCACTACTACCGCCACTACTACCACCACCACTACTACTACTACTACTACTACCACCACCACTACTACTACTATTACTACTACCACCACTACTACCGCCACTACTACCACCACTACTACTACTACTATTACTACTACTATTACTACTACCACCACTACTACCGCCACTACTACTACTACCACCACCACTACTACTACTACTACTATTACTACTACCACCCACTACTACTACTACTATTACTACTACCACCAATACTACCGCCACTACTACTACTACCACCACCACTACTACTGCTATTACTACTACCACCACTACTACCGCCACTACTACCACCACTACTACCACCACTACTACTACTACTACTACTACCACCACCACCACTACTACTACTATTACTACTACCACCACCACTACTACTACTACCACTACCACCACTACTACCACCACTACTACTACTACTACTACTAGCACCACCTCTACTACTACTATTACTACTACCACCACTACTACTACTACTACTACCGCCACTACTACTACTACTACTTCTACCACTACTACTACTAAACAGCTAAAAACCCACCTCTTCAGACCAACTCATAAAAAAAAGAAAAAAAAGGCACTTACACCTCTACTCTGTGCACTTTGCTTCTTCTAGTACTCAATTAATAGATCTTGTATAGTAGCACTACTTGTGTTGTTCTCTGCTTGATATCACTTTGTTTTCTCTCATTTGTAAGTCTCTTTGGATAAAAGTGTCTGCTAAATGAATAAATGTAATGTACTACTTACTAGTACTACTACTACCACCACTACTACTGCCACTACATTACTTTTCTTTTTTTTTTTTTGCCTAGGCATCCGGTTCTGGAAGATGAGTTGTTCTCAGAGAGGCAGGTCATGGGTGAACCCACCTAGGGGGATTTTGGGGAAGGCAGAGAGAGTTGCTTAATCTCATGTCGCCCTGATGGTTGACAAAAAATAGCTAATAATGACAGTGTTCTCTGGGTGGTCCAGCAAGTGGCAACTTATGACAACAGACAAGACGCGCTCCCGGGGCTTGATGGAACACAATCAATTCCAGGTTCCCCGTGGCACCACACAACCCCCAGGCCTGTGAAGTAGGCATCCTATTACGAATTCCTTGCACCACCAGCAAGCCAGCGCATGGGCTCTATTCACTGAGACAAGCACAGTTTTTTGTCCATAAGATTTGGGGTCCAGTTGTAGACTTATAACCAACCGGGTGGATGCCAGCAGTAAAAACATGCCAAGGGAGACCACTGATGTGGCTATTTTTAAATTGTTATGCTGTAACATTCAATAAGTTATGCTCATAATATAGAAGAAAAGTGGATGACAGGACACCTGTAGCTCCAACCGGATAGCTACATGCTGTGTTATACATAATGTATTGTAGACTTACATGCAGAGATAGGAAGTCACGTATGATGGTGGTTTTGATAGTGACTATACTTCACTGTTTGGAAGATCTCTGCAAGCGTATACACCAGAGGCAATTGCTGTGGGAATGAGATGGGAAGCCTAGCCTCAACTTAAATCTCATTCAAATGCAGCAATGAAATGTTTTTTTTTTATTGAATATAGAAACTGTCTCTTGGAGAAATTCACTATTTTAGCCTATCAAAGGATCAAATATCAATAATGATCATATAATTCATATCTTAACCGGATTGCACTGGCTCCCCGGAAAATGTCATATAAATAATAAAATACTAGTAATGTCCTATAAAGCATTAAATGGCCTTCAAATTATGTGGGTGAAATTTTGTTCTATTAAGATCTGCCATGCCTGCATTGATCAAAACATGTAGGCTGTTTATTAGAACCTAGCATAATGAAAACTACAGCAGGAGGCAGAGCATTTTCCTTCCCCCATCAAGCTATGGAAAAGCCTTCCAATTTTTGCCAATTATTGTTTTAAAAGCTTCTCTCTTTGGCAAAGACTCAGATCTGGGTGGTTCATGGGTATAGACAGTTTCATTAATACACCAAGGTTTGTTGACGGTGGAGTAGCAGGATGCTTTATGTCCCAGAGAGAATTGATTCCTGTGATAATTTCTGCCTCTCCTTCTCTTCCTTTTAGTTAAGCTGTCATAACTAGTCTTGCTGCCATACCTGCTTACACTCTGATCACATTGTGCACCCCTTTTCACCAGTAGCCAAAAATACGTGAAGTCGTTTTCCATTCTTCTGGCAGAATGTACTGGTTTAAAGGGTTAAACCATTACAGGACAAGATCATATATAGATCTAATAATCTTTCTTTCTCCCTCTCTCTCCATATAACTTGACTGTGGCATGATTGTTGGTGCCAGACAGGCTGGAGTCGGAACAAACAGAGCATTGAAGCTTGCTGCGTATGGAGCCACAGACTAGTCAGAGTGCCCATCCTGACCTTTGCTCACCACCAAAAGTGCCTACAGTGGGCAAGTGAGCATCAGAACTGGACCATGGACCAATGGAAGAAGGTGGCCTGGTCTGATGAATCACATTTTCTTTTACATCATCTGGATGGCTGGTTGTGTGTGCATCGCTTACCCGGGGAAGAGGCGGCACCAGGATGCACTTTGGGAAAAAGGGAAGCTGGTGGAGGCAGTGTGATGCTCTGGGTAGTGTTCTACTGGGAAACCTTGGGTCCTGGCATTCATGTGGATGTTACTTTCATACGTATCACCTACCTAAACACTGTTGCAGTCTAAGTACACTCTGGAAACGGTTTCCCCTAATAGCAGTGGCCTCTTTCAGCAGGATAATGCTCCGTACCACACTGCAAAAATTGTTCAAGAAAGGCTTGAGGAACATGACAGAGTTCAAGGTGTTTACTTGACCTCTAAATTCCCCATAACTCAATCCAATCGAGCTTCTGTGGGACATGCTGGACAAACAAGTCCAATCCATGGAAGCTCCACATCGCAATTTACGGGGCTTAAATGATCTGCTGCTAACATCTTGGTGCCAGATACCACAGCACACCTTCAGAGGTCTTGTGGAGTGCATGCCTTGATGGGTCAGAGCTGTTTTGGGAGCACAATTAGGATCTACACAATATTAGGTAGGTGGTTTTAATGTTACAGCCGATTTGTGTAGTTTCACTTGCTCAAATGCCATTTTTTTGTAGTGAGACTTTTCAGATAAGGATTCAATGAAGAACTCTTAAAAAAAATTAGCTTTGAGGAACTGTGTCGAATTTCAGACAGGAAAGATTAAAGATGAAACGTCAATCTGCCTTATTGATGGTTTAATCATACGTGGGTCTCTCGGTCTGCCGTTTTACACACTAAACTCAGAAATCTGGAATCGCATGCTGAGCAGGCCTGTGTTGAATCTGTGTGGCATATGGTGTGTTGTTGCTGCGGTTTTGGCCTTAGGCCAGTTACAGCACCACATTGCAAATCTCATTTAGCAAAGAGATGTGATGGTTTCGGGCCCAATAAAAGCAACTCCTACTGTGTCTGAAGCAACAGTTTGGAGTTTAGAGGATCAGCAATGGCAGCAGGTTTTCCGAAGAGCCTCCGCAAGCCTCAATAATTGATTCAGTGTGTTGTGTGGCTCTGACACTCATTGATTTGCTACACAGTAGCTCAAGCTAAACTGAAAGGAAAACTTCTTGTAAAAATAATAATAAAATAAAAGTTGTTAATCACATATATGGATATTGGTTGTTTAAAAGGTGTATACTATCGAGTAACCTAAACATTTTTATTAGTCATTTAGTTTAACAGACAAAAAAAAAAACCACAACAACAGTGCTTTCAAGCTCATGAGATAATAGATAACCAGGAAACCATTCAAACTAGATATATAATTGAACCTCAAGAACCACTACTCTAAAAGCTATCTGAAACTATACCACATGCACTTTAATAAGAAAAAAAAACACATACTAAATGTAAAAAAAAGATGTAAAGAGATACACCCTTGGTGATTCCATTTAAAACATGTTATTTCTGAGAGTGTATACACTCTAAAGTACACAATATTTTGCAAATAGGTCATCAACTTTAACAAGTCAGTGTTCATGAACATATGATTGTGGAATATACTCATAAGAATGGATTGTCTCTACAATCAGGTGTAGTCGAAATTCATTAACAGCGTTATCCACTCGGCGTCATGGTGAACCCAGGCCAAATCTCATGAATATTGAGTGAAAGGTTGGAATGCGCCCTGGATTGGACATCAGTACATCGAAGGGCACACATTCACACCGAAGGCCAATTTAGCATAGTGAACCCACCTACAATCACGTTATTGTGAGCTGAGAGGAAACCAGAGACCTTGACCTGTGAAGCTGCATCACTGTGCCAATCATGTTAATAATTTAAGATCAGTTTAACCAACAAACATCAATGCTTCACTGCCCATGCATTAGGTCTTAACAGAATGACATCTCAGTTACTAAGATATATGAATAATATGGGGGGGGGGGGGGGGGGGGATCAAGTTTAGTGAAGTAGATATAGCGTACAGTTGTAAGTCAGTTGCACCCAGAATCTTATATCGCCCCCTATCTGCCAAACAGTAGAAGAGCAGGTTAGGAAAACATCTTATTGAATTAGATGAAAAAATAAATTAATTCATTAAAATTCTCTTTTAAGCTGCTCTGTTTTTCATAATCTTCCAGTTCAGTTGTATCCTGCAAACATACCCAGAGCACAGGCGAGACACAGCTGACTTTAATTCTTCATATTTTAATCACATTTTTAAGATTATTTACATACAACTATATGTTTATGTTCTTTCATTCTGACACACAATTCACACAGGCATATAAGGCAATCATATGTATGTGAAGTAATCTATCAGGAGAGAAGAAAGGAATAAATAGTACATTCTTATGCATTTGGAATCACACTGACATTGAAACAAATTTTTTGGATAATGTTCATAATAATCACATTAGAAAAGCCCATAGAGTCATTGTGTTACTAGAAGAGTTTAGGTTGCTTACATTATTTCATAGTACATAGTACATTTAGAAAGTGGTTTTAGATAGACATAAAGTACGCTAACAATAATGACCTATAGAACCCTCCGTGCGGTGGATATAAAGAGAAGACAAATGGGGCCAAATGTAATTTCTATTTGGAACAAAATCATTTAATAAAAAAAAAAAGTGTCCATAAAATATCAAAATAAATCTGGAACAGAAGATGTAGCAGGAACACACCTACACATGCAGTTGTCTAATCAGCTAGTCATGTGACAGCAGTGCAATGCAAAAAATCATGCAGATGCTGCCATATGATTAGCTGGTTAGAGAGCTGCATGAATGAAATATTATATATATATATATATATATATATATATATATATATATATATATAAAAATTTGGGCAAATAGTATTTTTTTTAAATAATGTACTCAAGACTCAAATAAGTTCAGCTCCGTGTCAGCGTGCTCTGATGCCTAGTCGCATGGCTCTATAAATAAGGTTCAAATACAAATAAAAGGATTATTCATGCAAAGTCTTGTATTGAGACATCCAGGTCCAAAACAATGCTTAATTTAAAATAAAAAAAATACAAAGCCTAAAAAAAACAAAATATGCAACATGAGTATCTGCTTGAGTTACAGATGAATAAAATTTTTTGGTTACATTATAGTTATTCATGTAGAACCCCTACTGATTTTGAGAGAGGCCTTGTCTCTTTGGCCGTGTATATTATCAGGAAAGAAGGTGCCGAGAGGAGATGATCTGCACAGCACTCACTAATTTTAATAACAAGGTCGTTTGGCAGCTACTTAATGAGAATCATCCTCTAATAACTGAAACTATCCTCTGTTAAATTGGCACCTCATATAAAAAAAAGAAATGAAATCATTTCACAGGTTTAACTGGTTTATGTCGTGAAAAATTATTTATGTTGGCGTTTTGGTTTTTGAGATATTATAGTATTATGTCCGAGAGTGATGACACTGTGAATTGAATGTGTAATTATATAAACAAAAATCAGGCTAAAACTGTTTGTACCCAACTTTAAGTTGGGAAAATAAAGATACCAAAGAAACCGAAAGTATCGAACCCTCATTTCCACCTTTGTATGTCACTGTACAGGAATCATCCTTAATCTATGTATTTGGAATTTACTGCAAGGTGATTTAATTGAAACATTTTAACATTTAAAAAAAAAAAAAAAAAACAAACAATGATGGAATACCGTCATTAATCTGGACCTTCCCCAGTCTCTAGGACTGTTTTCCACTCACGCTTCTGCCCCATTGCAAACATTAGGTCATTACTGGTGCCCAAGCAGTTTGGAGAAAAAGCCAGCATTTTTGGCATCTTTGGACTGAGGCTCTCCACTCGCTCTCTCCAGACCCAGCTCGCCCTCCAGATGTTCAAGCTCAGACTGGTCCAGCAGCTCAAAGTCCTCAGCCTCGCTGTCTGTGTTGTCAGCAATCGCTGACTCCAGCCGCTCTTGTATGGCAGCAGTGACCGCGGCTGTGATGGCGTTCTCTGCAGTCCTCTGTAGAAGTCCCAAAGCTTGAGTCACCGCAGCCTCCTCCCCAACACCTCTCCCTCGAGCCTCTCTGTGCTGGGAGATATATGCGGTGGGCAGGCCGATACTCAAGTCCTCATCATCCCCGTTTGTCCCTGCGCCATTATCCAGGGAAGGAAATTCAGTTAGGCCACCGGAGAACACCTCCTCCTCGCTGCGACGATCTAAATCTAAATAAGAGGAAAGCAGAAAATTTCCTTTACAAGTGCAAGATCGAGTTCATCAAGTACCAGTTCTGCCATGCCCTATAGGTCTCACCCTGCATTCACACATCGGTCTAGGATTAGAGCTAGTGGACATTCTTTTGTTTTAGACAAAGCCACCTAATTTGACCATAAATCTAAAAATAAATGTATTTTTAAATACACTAAAAATAGATGATTTATCCTAAACAAAAGGGAAACTGCTTATTATAAACTGATTTTGTTCAGTACTGGATACTTCCAGTAATTAGGCAACATGGTGAGTTTCACTGGCTGGTTCTGCGACTAAGAACAAGTATCTGGAACCATAAACATGGGATGTTTCACAGTGCGTGAAAAACTAGCGTACCACCATTTACATGCAGTTAAACTCAACTTTTTCCACATCGCTCACCCCGTCCACTTGCCACTAATATTTATTCTAGCATCTGTCTTGATGGATCATACTCCACAGGAGTGACCCAGAAAAGTATTTTAGTGGACTGAAAAGGATCTTACTTACAGCAAGATAAGAATTAAAAGGCAACGACGGACACTGTTCAGTCATGCAAGTTGCTTATCCAGACCTTTGTAAGCAAGGAATTTTATTTAACTGCAACAGCATGTTGGCATGATGTGAAAAGGTGTGAACACACGATCAAGCTGCAACTCGATATAACTTGATATAAGAGACTGAAAGGACAGACAAGCTCACCCTCCGAGTTCTCTGTCTGAGGTGTGTGTCCTTCTGATAAGTTAAAGGTGCCGTTATCAGTCCACGTTACTTCAGAGACTTCCGTGTCTGATACAGACAGCTCCCGACACACCATGGAGTCCAGCTAAAACAGAGCGTCCGCATTAGTTCCCCTCTCAATTTATATTCAAAAGGTTACCAAAAAGGAAAGTAAATAAAAGTTCGCCCACCTTAGGGAACATTGAGGACAGATCGGCTTCGATGCTTTCTTTCTCAGCCTCTGCTTGGAGCAATCTCTTTTCTGGGTTAAAGAAAAACAAGTCATCTGTTACTATGAATTAAGATAAATCTGTTGTGCATGTTGTGGTTAATCAGATAAAACAAACATAATTACCATGATTCTCTTTAATCTTTTGCAGGAAGTGTCCCACTCCAAAGTTCAGTTTCTGCAGAACTGGTTCCAGCCACATTCCAAACTCATGTGACGACACTATAGGCCACAGGAAAATGCCTAACACTGAGGCAAATAGATGAACAGCACATTAATGCACATAACAGTCTGCAAGGAACTGGAGAAACCATGTTGTCATGGTACGTTTCCATCTAATCTGTAAAATTGCTATTCAAATATGATGCTCAACTTCATCACTACTGGACGGTTTTTGCAATACATCACATGGGTGAATCAACCGTCTACAGCAGTGGTCACCAAACATGGTTGTCAGTGTTTAAGTCTAGGGTTAAAACATATTTGTTTACTCATACCTACCCTGACTAGACTTTCTATAATGCTAATTCCCGGTCCTAATAATCCTCTCTCCTTCTGCCGAGCCACACACAATTTTATGGAGATACTAGAGATCCTGATTCTTTCTGCTCTCCAGACCTGCCTGATCTATTTGGATGTCCTACCTCTGGATGGAGCTCTCATCTACTCCAATTCCAGATTGCTGGGACTACGGCTGCTTCTAAGGCCAAACAGACTTCATATAAAAACATCATGAACTTTCTCACGGTCTGTTGTGACCCAGATGAGGATGGGTTCCCTTCTGAGTCTGGTTCCTCTCAAGGTTTCTTCCTTTTAAACACCTTCCGGAGTTTTTCCTTACCACCGTCGTGCTCAATAGGGATAAATTCACACCTTTAATATCTGTATACCGTGTTGATATTTCTGAAAAGCTGCTTTGAGACAATGTCTATTGTAAAAAGCGCTATACCAATAAAATTGAATTGAATTGAACCAATTCTCTTCCTTGAGATCTACCTTCCTGCAGGTTTCATCTCCAACCAAAATCTAACACACCTGTTTTAGGTGATCAAGAACGTCTTAAGGAAATTATTAGATTAGTCAGGTGGGCATGATTACAGTAAAAGTCTTCAGGAAGATAAATCTTCAGTGATGACCACTGATCTGCAGTTTACTCCAATAATCAGTGAGTAAATATGATGCACTTACCTATAATATATGAAACAACAACTCCTGGAATGTAATTGCCCAGTATGGCCAGGAAAAAACACAAGCTGCATACCAGAAGACAAAACTGCAACCAGAAACAAATGCAGGAGTCAAATACAATACAACAACTGCATAACAAAACACAGCTGACCCTGTGCTCTGGCCCCATCTTCCTAACATGCTGGGGTATGCGCAGAAAAGAATTTCACTGTGCATATGTATATGTACTGTCTATGTATATGTATACGTATATGTATATGTATATGTATATGTACTGTATATGTACTCTCAATAAAGACTCATTATCATGATCATTATATGCAACGGTCAATATTAGCCATATGCCATCACCTTCCCCGGATTCTGCTGTTTGAAAGAAGACGTCTCCTCAAGGAACAGTTTGATGCTCAGCCAGCAGTCCGTAAGCTGAGCTTCGGCACCAGACCTGCTCTCCTGACCCGAGTCCACCAGCTCCCAGCTGAATCAGAAAAAACGGTGCATGAATTAATAGTCTCATTCCAAAAATAGAGCAACAAGTAAACCTGGTCCCAAGACAGTACAGGTCATTAGTGTCACGCTAATTCACAACTTACAGCAGTATAATTGAATTAGCATTGTCAGAAGCTGCTAGTATTTGGAGGCCTATTTTTATTTTTTTTTATTTTAAATAAAAATCGCACTACTTAGTAAGTAGTAGTTTCTTGTTCATTTTTTTCCAGTCATTTCTTGTTCTTTTCCATTCAACTTCTTTTCTCTATAAGGCAGGGTTTCTGTAGTTTAACTACCATCACAGAAGCTACTCATTAACTGTATTCATAGAATTCCTTCCTTGCGAATACTGATCATTAACATGTCTCTTTAAAACATGCCATGATGCATGTCTAGGGTTGAAAGATTTAGTGCTTTACATACAAGATGGACAGAACCCTTTCCTGATAGGTTTTCTATCTACCTTTGAAACACTACTGGGGGAAACAAATGAACTTAAAATTTCCTTGTGAGTATATTGTGTGTGTGTGTGTGTGTTTGCGCGTGTGTAAAAATCATATGTCATCCCACCATCAACTGATTTCACCTCCTACAGCTTCAAGAGCACTTTGCTTGCACAACAAATTAAAAAATTTCGCTACCCCTACATTTATTACTATCTACTACTATTACTATCTATCTGCTTTATCAGAATGGGGAAAAATGTGATGTCAGTGACTTTGATAATGGCATGGTTGTTGGTGCCAAACAGGCTGGTTTGTGTAGTTCAGAAACTGCTGATCTCCTAGACTCCACAACAGTCACTAGAGTTTATACAGATGGTGCAAAAATAATAAGTAATAATAATCAATGTGTGGCAGTTCTGTGGGTCCACTTGCTGGGTCCAGACTGGTTCCAGTTGATATGAAGTGTATTGTGGCTTAGCGGTTAGCACGTTCGCCTCACACCTCCAGGGCCGGGGGCTCGATTCCCACCGTGACCCTGTGTGTACGGAGTTTGCATGTTCTCCCCGTGCTCCGGCTTCCTCCCCCAGTCCAAAGACGTGCTTGGGAGCTGATTGGCATGTCCAAAGTGTCCGTAATGTGTATGTGATTATGCCCTGCGACGGACTGGCACCCTGTCAAGGGTGTACCCCGCCTTGTGCCCGATGCTCCCTGGATATAGGCTCCTGCTTTCCCCGTGAACAAGATTAAGCGGCATAGAAGATGGATGTAACTTAAATAACCACACTTCATAACTGTGAGCAGAAAAGCATCTCAGAATGCATGTCTAACCTTCTGCTACAGCAGCAGAAGACTACATCAGGTCTCTCTCCTGTCAGTCAAGAACAGCAATCTGAGGCGACACTAGGAACAGGCTCAATGAAACTAGGCATTTGAAGATTGGAAAAAGACCAGGTTATGTTTTTCCAATCTTCTAAAAGGCTACAAAGCACAAGTCCTCTCATGTGGTTCCATGAACATTTCAAGGAGTTCAGTGAACTTCAATGGCCTTTCCACTCACCAGATCTCAGAACAGAACATCTTTGGGCTGTCATAGAACAGGAGATTTGCACCATAAATCTGACAATATGTGACACAATCATGCCTGGCCAATATTAGAATGGTGTTCTTAATAAAGTGGCTGGTGTAGGTATAAACAGTCAGGTCCATAAGTATTTGGACAGTGGCGAAATTTTCATCCTTTTGCCACTGTATACCACCATAATGGATTTGAAATTAAGCCATCAAGGTGCGATTGAAGCGTAGCCATTCGGCTTTAATTCAAGAGGTTTAACAAAAACATTACAAATAAGACAGCCCTATCAGAGAGATGGCAAAAACTTTAGGAGTGGCCAAGTCAACTATATGGTACATTCTTAAAAAGAAGGAAAGCACTGGTGAACTAAGAAAGGCCCGGAAAACCACAGAAGACTAAAGTGGATGATCACAAAATTCTTTACTTGTTGAAGAAAAACCCCTTCACAATATCTAGCCAAGTCAAGAACACTCTGGAGGAGGTAGGCGCATCATTGGCAAATTCTAGTATCTGATTCACCATACTGTTACTGCCTGCCAATGAGCTGGAGATGCAATTTTGGGTGCATTATTTTGTGAAGTGAAAAGCCTAGTAGAAATATATGGTTTCAGAGAAATATAATAAGAAGTTATAAAGACGTTGAGATGAAGCCTTCAATGTGTGCCAAAATGAGGATTGTAGAGGCCTTGGTGAAGTTTTTCCACAAAAAAAAGGAACATACAAGGAAACGTGTGCATTCTGTGAGCTGAAATAGAGATGTATGCACTGAATGCTTCACTTTCCTCTCGCTCATCACAGAATTCCTTGGCAGGAGCACAATATCTATTAGGGGAAATCATGTCCTTTATCATGTTGTGACTCAGCCTCAACAAAGATATCGCAACGACTGCCCTCCAGAAGCGCCAATGATAACACTAGCCCAAGCAAACGCATTCTCTCACATGTGGTGTTATGAGACACTTCCACAAAAGGTCACCCACCTGTCACCTATCGCGTTCCATGCAGGAACATCAAATGGACGCAATTTTCTAGGAAATTTATCACATGGGGTGAAATGCCATGTGTGACTATGACGCAATATGGCTCACATTAGCATTTCACCATCCATAGGGAGGATCAAACAACACAACATTAGCACTGGTGGCAGAGAAGATGGCTTGCCCAACACAAGGCAGGCTGGGTGGGTGGCCAAGGTTCATTGAGGTGTGATTCCCACATGATCCAAAACGGCTTGTAAAAGCGTTAGCGGGGGTCATGTTTCAGTACAAGGAAATGGCAGTTGGAGAAAGCTGGCTGTCCTCTGCTGCCACGTGCTGAATCAACACACTGCAAAATATATATACACACACACACACACACACACACACACACAATCGCACAAACCACTTCAACGTTAAACCATCTCCAATAGAACTTTCAATTTAGCCTGCTTAAATCTGACAACTGTTGACCCAAGAGACTAAAATACAAGCAGCTGTGTTTTGTCTCCTATACTAATCTTTACATCAACATTGAAAGCAACACGTCTGAGAATCTAACAAGCCTAGTGACAGGAGGCAAAAATAGCCTGAAAGCAACAGCTGACCAATGTGAAGAATGGCAGTGAAGCCTCCGGGCTTCATGGGACTCGAAAAATTCATTCTAACTAAACGCTGAACTGAACTAATCTCGACTGCCAGCCATTCCATGACCGGTATGTCATGGAGAAAGCATGGTCTCTTGTTGATATGGTGATGCTTTCGATAAGATGTGAAGAATGTAATGAAGTACAATGGGCTAATAAAAACTTGTCATTTGAAAAAAAATTAAAACAGTTCAGAATTGTGAGTAAGTTACTATACAAACAATAAAGTATACATTGTTTTTTGCCAATTTACAACCCATTTAAAAAAATAATATCTACTATTAGCCTTAGATTAAACCCATGTGCACTACTTTCAGGGCCATGCCGCTATTAGCAATAAATAAATAAATAATAATAAGGAATCAAAACTGCATACCAGAGTTCTTGATCTTCCACATACATTTGACTTGACCAACTTCGCCCCTCATATTTACCTTTCTCGTTCCTCCTTAATTATATTTGTACCCCCTTTTCCCCATAAACTAATAACAGCTTTTTTTTTTTTTTTTTTACCTTGACCCTGATCCAAGATTTTCCTCCATCATCTCTCAGATTTTGACCATCAAGTCGTGTAGAAAATGTTCTGAGCTCCAATCTTTGAGTACGAACACAAGCCAAGTTCAATGTTCAGGTCTCGATGACCCGCTATGATTATATTTATATTTATATAGACGCTATGATACTTCACATGCCACTGCAAGCCACAGCTGCCACTGTTTATGTGGTGCAAGACCCCAGCTCCACTATGTCTTCCAGGCTGATCTAAAAATACCACACAACATTCCGTAACCATCAGCCAGAGGAAGACGTGCTGGTTATCATGCAATGTACACACACCTAACATGGACCCCATACAAGATGTGTGAGAAAAATTTATCAAATGGCACTTTTTGTGTTGTCTTGCTTATGTGTGTCACATATTATATTTAGAGTACTACACCATTCCTATAAATTACAGGAGTTATTTTAGTTTGCTTTTTAAAAGGGATACATAGTTACTACAAGAGCACAGGAGAATAAATAGCCATTTTATACATTCCATCTCCAAAAAAATCTACAATGAGTCATGCCATGGAACAGACGACGCCATCATAAAGTAAAAGAGCCACCTTCATTATTTTAACCAATGTGATATAAGCTGGCCATATCAATCTGATGACTTCACTGATCATGAGCAAGCACTTTTTAGCTATTACACCCTGCTCGCTCAGCCTACGACAAATCAAGGCCTATGTTATACTGGCACACTCCTTACTAAATAGTATTCTTACTTCTGATTGGTGGAATCGGTGGGCAGGTTAGTATCGTAGTGCAAGCAGTTCTTAAAGCAAAGAAATGGCATCGTCATCCGAACCATCACACATGCTACATGCTGAGAGACAGCAGGGTAAATACAGGTCTCAAATTTCACAACACTGCTGTTTCTAGAAGAATTTAAAAAAAAAAAAAAAAACACCATTAGTACTAAATGAGTGTTTCTGAAAACAGAGTGTCAGACTATGAGTTCATTATAAAATTTTATTATAAAATTCCCACATCAGTGCGAAATGTACATTGTTTACAAAAATATTTTGTCTATTTTTTTTAACATAAGCTTTAAATTCCTAAACTTTCCAGTCATATAAAATAGAAATATATAAAATATAATAACTTTGAAGATGGTGAGTTTTCCACCGTACGAAAATGAAAAGTTCATTAGACATGAGGATATTCCATTGAACCAGACCATTTTGTTTTTATTTAATAATACCAGTGCAACTGTAAAACTTGGTTAAAATACACAATACTTAATATCAAGGTTTATGAAGTAGATAGATATAATATTTAATATAATTACACTGAACCTTACAAAACCTTGTGTGAATGTAAATAAAAAAAATGCTAAAAGACTCAATTCACCTTTGTTTAAATTTATAATTGGGTTACTAGACGTCCAGGGCTCGAGTCGTCCCCCCCCCAATGTCCTTACTTTTTGCTGTGTATTCAAAACTCCTGCAAAGTAAACAAACTCTTAAGTGAAAAGAAAGTGCAGCAGAGGTTTCCGGTTATTGTGTCAAATGTTATTGTGTCCCCGCGACCCTAATACCGATAAGCGTTTGAGGATGGATGTGTTGTGATGTTGGCCAACAGAGGGGGATGCTCGTTATAGCAGTTAAAAATCCAGCCGGATCACATTCAATGTAAGGCAAATAATTTGAGATACTTGCTACTTAAATGGTCTTATACTGTTATAAGCTACTATATCTGCTGAATAAGGTTATGAAAAGGACGAATCTTCGTAAGCTTTTTATAGCTAGCTAACTATGCTGGGTAAATGTGTTTAATATGCTACATTAGCTATTATTATAATAGTAATATAATAGTAATCATCTGTCTTCTAATAAGAAAATGTCAATTGTAAAATAGCTTAACCCTTTTCAGCTTTTTTTAAACTTAGTGTGGACTAAGCCTATTCATAATCATCTCATCTCACTCTTCATTCTCTCTCGCGCGTTTGTCACTTTTTTTTGATGATATTTTATCCAATTTGGCACCTTCTTCAGAGAAGTATGCAGATTAGGTTGGTGCAAGTATTATGTAGTTGTCTCATAATCACCTTTTGTCTATGTTTTTTTTATTTGGCTGCTGTCTATTCTGCTTTAATTCCAGCCAGACCTCCGGGACCATGAGCATCTCCAGGACTCCTGAATCTACCTACACACCTGTATCATCAGTGCGTCCATTCAACCATCCATTGTCCATACCACTTATCCTTCACAGGGTTGCAGAGGAACCTGGAGACTATCTCAGGGAACTCGGGGCACAAGGTGGGGAACATCCTGGATGGGGTCCCATCCGATCACAGGGCACAATCTCACATACGTTACCACACTAAGTATAATCTGGAAATGCCAGTCAACCTACAAAGCATGTCTCTGGACTGGGAGAAAAGGCATGTCTCTACCCCGGAGGAAACCCCAAAGCACGGAGAGAACATACAAACTCCGTGCATACAGGGCAGAAGCGGGATTTACAACTCCAACACAGGAGGTGCGACGTGAACATGTTAATCACTAAGCCACAGTGCCCCCGCATCTGTATCAACACCTGTAGCAGTGTTTCGGCAATATAACATTTTTTGGATGTTATTGTGACTGAGATAATTAAAATGCACTTTACTTGACCACTGTAATTTGACCGTTTTATTGTGTTCCATAGTTTACTTAAACTACACTCCCCATTGTACTGTAAATTATGATTTCTGACACACTTTACCCCATTAAAAGTTAAATTAATGGAACCAGAATGGTCTTATCTTTAGCTATTCAGATGTCGATTTGCTGGTGTGATTGAGATCATTGTCCTGTTGCATGGCCCAATTTCAGCTGCTGGACTGATGGCCTGACATTTGTCTCAGGAATATTCTGGTATAGAGTGGCGTTCATTGTTTTCTCAATGACTGCAGGTTTCCCAGCTCCTGTAGATGAAAAACAAACCCAAAACTTCACCCCATACTTCTCATATGCTTGACAGTTGATATGTGGAGTTTGGGGTGATATGCAGAGTTTGGTCTTTACCAAACATAGTGCTGTGCATGATGAAACCAAACATCTTGAACCTGGTCTCATCAGTCTTAAGAATATTGTTCCAGAACTTTTATGGTTTGTTCAGATGCAGTTTTGCAAACATAAGTCATGCAGCCATATTCTTTTTGGAAAGAAGGGTCTTTTCCTAGCCACCCTTCCATGAAAGCTATACTTGTTCTGTCTTTTTCTGGGACACCCACTCCTGTGAGAACTGTCTTAAAGGTTCTCTATTTGTGAACAATCTTTCTCACTGTAGTATGGCAATTTCCAAATTATGCGGAGATGGCCTTATAACCCTTCCCAGATTGATGAACATCAACAATTGCGGTCTCTGATCGGCGTGTCTAAAGTGTCCGTAGTGTATGAATGTGTGTGTGAGTGTGTATGTGATTGTGCCCTGCGATGGACTGGCACTCTGTCCAGGGTGTACCCCGCCTTGTGCCCGATGCTCCCTGGGATAGGCTCCAGGTTGCCCGTGACCCTGAAAAGGAGTAAGCGGTTGAAGATGGATGGAACAATTGCGGTCTCTGAGGTCATGGCTGATATCCTTTCTTACTGGCATGATGTATACACACACTGGAGTGCACCACAGCACCAAACTGCCCAATGTTCAGTTTTTAATAGAGGTGGTCACACAGAATAATCTTGAGCGTTTCATTTGGAACACCTGGCTGATAATTATTCTCTTAAAGATTGTGGAAATAGGAAATGTACTTACTTCTTCCCCACCAGGTTTATGAATGTCAGTTTACTTTTCGGGTGGGGGGATTAATACATATTGAAATCTGCTGTGTTTTTAGTAGGCCAGAGTTTATAGATTTCTATATAAAAGTTGGTCAGAACCACACAATTTTTATTTAGGACCTGATAAATAAAAATGTAGAATTGAAGGAGATTGGTCCTTATAGAAAAGTGAAAGTACAATCATTTTACCCTTTTTTCTCTTACTTTCAAATTAACATGTAATATATCTATATATACACATATATATACACATATACATATATATATATGCACACACACAGTTATACATGTGTGTGATGAGAAATCACAGACATAATAATATGTGGATGCTTTAAAAATACCATGATAACAAATTCTTGTTTTGAACATGGGAGCAATCATATGTGTTGTATGCAATTAGGGGAACTGGGTTTGGGAGGGAAGACGACAACTATTAGGAGTGATGACAACATTTAGGGCCTGACTGAGATCAACACGAATACAGCAGGAAGGGTGAAGCAACACAGCAGCTGTAGTGAAGGCCCAGCTTTAACAAGGCCTGCCCCACATAAACACTGCGCTGAGGATTACTGCACTGGCATCCCCCTGACTGCTGTACAATGGTACTACTGGACGTGTTTTTATTGTAAATTCATAAACAACTACAGAGGTAATTGTTTATGAATGTCAGAGTGAAGGCCCAGGATCATACATAATGGGGAACTGAAGGCTGACCATTATCAGCATTGGATAAATTCATCAAGCCTCCTTTTAATCAAATATTCTAATTAACTTGTGTCCTTTTAGACCTAACAAGCAAACAAATAACAGCAAAAGTAGTCCTGCACACATCCCTCTTTTAGACCAATTATGAACTTAAGTGATATAGCAAATGTTGAGGAAATAAATAAAGAAAGAAAGAAAGAAAGAAAGAAAGACCTTGCTTTTAGGATTTTCGTGTATGTCACCCCATGTGGGATTTAAATCCACATTCAGGCATGTACATTTGTAGCACTAAACAGATACAAATAGTGGCACTGCAGCATAGACTGCGATTTTTGTCTTCTTTATTTGATGTTATATAAAAGAAAGAACTATCTTTGCGATTATATAGAATGAATAAAACTGAAGCATCAGAGCATCATGTCTTTGAAAGGTATTCATGCAGAGATCATGATATTCAGAAAACTGTGATGTTCGGTTATCAGGTGTCTTGCAGGGATCTTACTGGAAATAAATCCAGCAGCCATAACAGCACCATCACACTTACATGCATAGTGTCATGACAGTTCACATGACTGACCTTATGGCTTGCTGCATATTACCAACAATGCATTATGAGGTGATGAAGTGCCATCTACTGGTTAGTGATTTAGTTGCATATGTCAAACATAGACCAGAAAAACCAGAAAGGTAATGCACTGGAAACGAAAACATTGCTAATTTTACAGTAATGCATGCAACTTTAACTTTAAACATACCTGCCTGTCATACTTCGCCATAAACTGGATCCTGATAGGGAATAGATTTAAAAAAAAAAAAAAAGAAAGTAAGTTAGGTACACTCCGTCAATACCATGTCATCAGTATGTACACAAATGAAATTTCTTAAATATAATGAATACAGAAGCACTGAATATTTCTCATCAAGGCACAGTGCTTGCATTCAACCCATAATAAGCTAATGATCTACTCAGGTGAGCCTTTAAAACCAAAGATAAGGTTAGCACATTTAACTGGATGCATCATGGATGGATCACACCTTAGTCATATTGTAATCATATACAGTGGTGTGAAAAAGTGTTTGCCCCCTTCCTCATTTCCTGTTCCTTTGCATGTTTGTCACACTTAAG
>JAFFST010003068.1:4176-15199 GCA_022414735.1 Noturus placidus | reverse complement strand
ATGTTGTGGTATGACCTTAAAAAGGCCGTTCATGCTCGAAAACCCTCTAATGTAACTGAATTAGGACAATTCTGCAAAGATGAGTGGGCCAAAATTCCTCCAGGACGCTGTAAAACCTCATTGCACGTTATCGCAAACGCTTGGTTGCAGTTGTTGCTGCTAAGGGTGGCCCAACCAGTTATTAGGTTTAGGGGGCAATCACTTTTTCACACAGGGCCATGATGGTTTGGATTTTTTTCACCTTTAATAATAAACACCTTCATTTACAAATTGCATTTTGTGTTTACTTGTGTTGTCCTTGACTATTGTTTAAATTGGTTTGATGTTCTGAAACACTTAAGTGTGACAAACATGCAAAGGAACAGGAAATGAGGAAGGGGGCAAACACTTTTTCACACCACTGTATGTATAAAACGTATAATGTGACTACAGCATCTGTATTTTCTGAGGCAGATGTTTTTCCTGCTCAGTTCTCCAGGATTCAGATGTTGACAGGAGAGAAAATTCCCATCAAACAGTCAGAGGCGAATTTGATATTCGGATTTTTTGAAAGAAATACTCGGCGTGTGCACAATAGCATCGCTAATACGCGACGGCGTGGCCTTGACAGACCATGAACGGTACGGTTTGTGATCCGACTGGCAGAGTGACACCGGCAGGCGAGGAGGGAAACGCGAGAAGAAATCTCTCGACCCTGAAAAACAGCGTACAATTAGCGAGCTCTGCGGGATACACTGATTTCAGGAGGGAGAACGGGCGACGTGGGAGACGCTCGGCGCTTTTGTGCTCGCACTGGGAGCACGTTGTAATGAAAAGGTCACAGCGCCATTGTACAGCGCTCTCACAGCCATGAGCTTTTTTTTTTTTTTAAATAAATAAATGCTTGGTGGCAGGACCTTGAAGAGCGGCGGCTTTAATGAGAGCGGAGGAGCCGAATAAGCGTCCCCGGGCAGCGCTAATTTGTTTTAGGTGTGCTCAGAATAGATAAGGACGAATGTGTGGCCTTCCAGCCCCGCTCTTCCTCCTCCCTCTTCCTCCACAACCTTTGCTTCCCTGGAGATAACGCTGCACGCTAGCAGCCAATCTCAGCGGGGGAGACGAGGAGAGCGAGGAGAAAAAAGACAGGAGGGAGTGAAGGCGATAAAACAGGAACGAAAGAAAGGAAGGCCTGAGGGACAGGCAGCCTTAGATGTGCCGATTGGTGGATTTATTCACGCTCTAAACTTGCAGGCTAATCTAACCGACATCTGAGACAGAGAGAGAGAGAGAAAAACAAATATCCGAGTCGCGTAACGAGTCTCAGACCTAAAGGCCAACCTTAAGCTCCTGTCAAGACGATGTGCGATTGCTTAATTATGCCAATCTCTCGCTCTGGCACTGACGAGACACGAACCGTCTCTAGACTTCCCGCCGTATTGTTGTAGGCTACGTTTGTAACGCTAGTCTGGGAGACGTGTGGTGAAGAACAGGAAAAAACTGTTACACTTATCCGTCTCGTAGTTGTACAGTACTTACATTAAAGCATTAGAAAAATATATTTTCTCAAATAAAATTCTCTCAAATACCATTCTAATAAAGTTCTACTTTTATTTGCACAATGGAAGTAAACTTGTCGCCTGATGCATGAAAAGGGCCCTGAGTGTCATTTTCACTTATTTTAATTAAAGCTACATTTTGTAATGAGAAATAAATTCAAACGACGTTTGCATCTTAACTGAAATATCCGGTCATATTCCGAGTTCAGCGCTCAGTGAGGATCTGCTACTGAAATGACACACTTCAGTATTCAGACATCATGGAGCTACTGAGAGTTACGCGTGTGGGGGCGGAGTTTATCTTAAACAGGGGCGTGTTTCAGCTGCGCTCGATTCTCATTTTCGTGATATTGACTGGAGGGAGGAGCAGCATTAAGCCCAGCGCCACCGTCTGACTGTTTGGCGTAACTACGACGTGTCACGCTGTAATTTATGTTTCACTCACACACACATTCGAGGCCAATAATAAATACATAAATATTACACTGTATTGTACCTGTAAAGTCCAGGACAGAGGAGGAGGCGTGTCTTCATCAAAGAGATGGCTGAGAGTGAAGGATTTAGGGATAAAATTATAAATGAATGTGAAAGTGAGCGGTTCATTCGCAATATTCGTCGGAGCGAAGAATTTTTAAAAATTTACTGCAGATTTTCTGCAGATTTGGACCGAGACGCATCATGTGATGTCATCACTAGGTGACATTCAGCCAAAGCCCTGTTCTATTCATGTGTGTTGAGTATGTGTACAGCTAACAGTTTACCAACAAACATCGATAGGAAAGCGCGTGCAAAACTATTTCGTGCGATTGTGATTTCGCAAAAAAAAAAACTCCACAAGCTGCATCGCACATTTTAGAGATACGCAATCCCATAATTCTGCCCACCAGACCAGAGGGAACCTTGGACATAACTGACACTCTGACTGAGGATGAATGTCTTGCCTACATGTCTTAGTGAAAAACAGCTAGCATTCCGGATATGAATGATGCTAAACTGCTGGCTATATGACTGACATCGCAGCTCCAGTAAAATTATTTGAGCAAAAGTGACATTGTGGAGATATTAATATACAAATGAGTTTACAAATTAAAGAACAAAACAAAACAATAATAATAATAATAATAATAATAATTATTATTATTATTATTCATGGTTAATCAGTGCCGGCATGTCCCCTGAGTCGGCTTGGTCTCGGCAGTGAAAGGGAATGGGACGGTGTGAAAGTGCAGCGTGGTGAACGCTAATGTGCTGCGCTTTAAATTTTAAACAGACACGTGAATAATTGATGGCGGCTCTGGCTGGGAAGTTAAAAGGTATCTCGTCATTAAAGAGACGCTGTTTGGGGAAAAAAACACGACACTGAGCTCCGAGGCTGCAGGGTGGACTGTAACATAAAAATAGAACGGAATTTAATCCTGCGATATTTTCAGGAAATTCACCTGTAGCAGCGATACATAGGGGTCCAAGCACTATTGTGGTTCTGTCTTGTTTCCACTGTCACAATGTTTTTACCTTAACGTTCGATAGCTACATTGTTATGCTCACTTGTTTTTTTCCCTCCACATCCACCTATTTTCAGTTGCCTAGCAAGAAAGTTCTCATAACGTGAACCATTTGATGACAATACAGATTGCAAAGAATTATCAGGTGATCAGAAGGTGTTGATTGGTTCTCTATAACAGCAGCTCTGACAGAAGTGCAGCTGCAAATCACAGGTTTCATTTAATGTGCTCAGTCTAATAAGTTTCCATAGTAACAGCTCGTTCACAGGGACTTGTACGGCTGATGCGCCACATCATATTAGATAGATTAAAAAGAAAAACACGTGTATTTGTTTAATTATATGGTGAAGTTTTCTTTCATTCATGGGAGGAGCCTCCAGCGTCGGCACTTTGTAGCAGTCAGATTGATTAGCTGAAACTTGTTGAAACTTGGTGCTGAAGACCATCAGTGAAAGCAGCATGGTGTTTGTGTAGCTTTCCATTCACAGAGTAAGAGCAGCTCCTAATGAGCACATCTCTTCTTCATAAGTGTCCCAGTGAGGTGGTGTTTATTACGGCAAAGTCGCTGCACAGGGTTGTCCGAGTCCAAGTCCGGTTCAGGTGTGAGAGTAAAAAGGCAGTGAGTCTAGGCACATGGGAAATCTGTTGAGGACAGAGCAACAACAGTGTTACTGCTCCAGTTGTTGTTACTGTGTGTGTGTGTGGAATTCTGTGAATACTGAACTGAACGCTACCTCAGTTTGACTATTTGCTGTTGTCTTTATCACACTTTATTTGAAATTGTTTTCATTAGGAATTTGTCTTCCCAATTTTACTGCTAAGAAATATTTATTTACAGATTAGAGAACAGGTCAATAGTGCTTGGACCCTTACTCATTGCTGCTCTGTGTCCACCACAATGTTTTTTCCTGAAGCCAGCGTATTTTAAAAATTGCTTGCAGTGGGAGTGTTACGTATTTAAAACACCAGCAGCGTCACAAGGCCCTGCGCGTCTATTCCACTCTGCGTGCTCGGCGTGTTCTTCTGTTCGCCAAGAATTGAAAACTATTCACCTTTGGGTAAAACGCAGTGCTCATCACTGTCTCTTTCTTTTTTTAAATCACAGTGGATTCGTGGTGGAACAAATACCACACCGTCAGAACGTGCTCTCGTTCTACATGCTTCAGCCAGCCCTTCATCCAATGCCAGGGCTAGAGCAAGTACTTTACCTTGAGTCGATGTTTTTCTGTTCAGTAATTGCTGATAAAACAAACTATCTGCAAAATCAGACACTAGAAACACGCTACTTCCACGGATATTCCGTATCATAACAACCACAGCACCTGAGCTGTAAAAAAAAAGCTGTATCTAAAGAGCTCTCAAGCGCCCCCAGCTGGACATTTTTAGAATATCACCTTTGGAGAATGGCCGAAAATAAATGTGACCTGCTTTCGACGCACAGCCATTAACAACAGGTTTATGGTTTACATCCACAGAGTTGAAGATGTTAGACATTTAACGTTCTATCATCCGTCATCTTTCATGAGATCCACAACTTACATTGGGGGTTTGAATCACACCTCTGCCCTGTGTGTGTGGAGTTCGCATGTTCTCCCCGTGCTTTGGGGGTTTCCTCCGGGTACTCCGGTTTCCTCCTCCAGTCCAAAGAAATGTGTTGTAGGTGAT
This sequence comes from Noturus placidus, assembly GCA_022414735.1. Lineage (NCBI taxonomy): Eukaryota > Metazoa > Chordata > Actinopteri > Siluriformes > Ictaluridae > Noturus > Noturus placidus. The sequence goes on along the minus strand of JAFFST010003068.1, from coordinate 10,497 downwards.
TGACGTGTCCAAATTGTGTGTGAGTGTGTGTGTGTGATTGTACCCTGGGATGGATTGGCACCCTGTCCAGGGTGTCCCTCAGGGTGTGCCCCGAGTTCCCTGGTACAGGCTCTAGACTCCCCGCGACCCTGTGTAGGATAAGTGCTACAGAAAATGGATGGATCGATATTCTTATTAAAATCTTGCAGATTCTTGTTACTATAAAGAGAGTATAAAGAGAAGACTCATTTTCAATGGATTTGCCAAAAAAAACCCATCACTGGAGAGAGAAACATTTTTGGATATTTTGTTCATGGGGAAAAGGAAAATGGAAAGTACAAAACCAGTGATAGTCTTATATTTTTAACTGCATGCAGGCAAACTTCAATCCAGTCTCTGTGGAAATAACATTCCTGACACCATTAATATCCGTGTAGCGTTACTGACCCGACTGTACACACACGGGCCAGAAAGAGAAACCCAGTTTAAACAGAACGTGTGTGTTTCCGCACAGACGGATGTGAGCTGTGCCGTACGCTTGCGCTGGTGCTTATTACCTTAAAATATCAGCGTTTCCAATTTAGGCCCCCGAGAAACCGCCAGCTCCCACACATATGCCGCAGAATCTGTTGAGAGGAGCGAGGCGAACCCGCTGCTGCTGCTTTGCATTTTGATTTAACATTTCAGAGAGCAGGCAATCTGCTCACCGCGCTCGATTAGCGTGCTACGCTACGCCAACGCAGCGCAGGTAGTCAGCCTTTTCCACCTCATATACCCCGAGGATGGCGGGTGGGGGGAGGTGGGTGTTGGTGGGGGTTGGTTTGGGGGGGGGTGAATTTCTAATAAGGTGTTCGAGCAAAGTAAAATGTGAATCCTGTGTGAGGATTCTGAAGAGGAGAAACGAGATGACATCATCAAACAGGACCGCGTGGACATGGTTATAATAATATCATTCAAAATAATATTGAAACGTTAAAACAATTCACATTAAAGTGGTCACAATTTTGTGTCTATAGTATGAAAATATCAGGTGATCGTCAAAAATATGGCCTTAAATTAGCACAGGGGTTACGAGACGTAGAAAATTAGGCAGTTCCGTATTTCAGCCACTAGCCACTTTGAATATTAGCATATTAGCTACAAGTGACACAGCCTACTAGTCACCAAAGGTTAATGTAAAAACATCAAATATTGCACCTCCCTTTAAATCAAGCTGCACTGAAGTTTGGAAATTTACCATGGATGTGTAGCTAGCTGTAGTCAAAGACACCTTTATGTTAGCTAGGATTAAATTTTTCCACTTAGTCATGTTGTTACTCTAAAGGTGAATATAGAGGAAAAAAATGAAAATCAAAAGATTATTTCGTTTCAGTTTTGTATAATTTGTTGAGAAATGCTACATGTTCTATCATGTGACTTCTATAACTGATGTGACATCATTCCTGTACTATTTGGCGGTGTGTGTGTGTGTGTGGGGGGGGGGGGGGGCACGTTTATTTCTATGAGAGATGAGATTTACAGCCAGCAGCAATCATCTGGGGTCCAAGCACAATTTCGCTAGTGGTATCTAAATTCAGTTGACTGCTCTACTGCCCCCTAGTGTGCAGTATGACGACACAGAGAGCGATTGGCTGTTTCATGACATTGTGTTGCTTATCTATAGAAGATTCAGCACAGCAGAAGTTGATGGAACATTCAACAAATAACAGCTAATTCTGTATCTGAGCATTTCGGCTGTGAATTCGACGCTATGACGTAAAAGGAAACTAGGTTTGGTTTAGTGTATATCACACAAGATTGTTTGTTTGTTTTTATCAGAACTCTACACGCAGCCCCTACTGCGCTGTAAGGTGTGATGCCTTTTTATTTTATATATTTTTTGCTTTGTACTAGTAGCATGTAGATGACTTGAACCATTTTCAGGATCAACACTTTCCCCCTAGAGGTAAAAGTGAAGTAGAAAACTTTTCTGCAAGTTCTTTCCCATCGTTATTTAAGTTTAGCTAACAGTCTTATAATATATTTACATATTTATTTATGCTGGTGAGATTTCTGAACAGGATCGTGGTGCCGGTCTGCGTAGGAGCGCTGCGGTTTATCACCCCTCCGGAGATATGAATATTATATGTATATTACATTATATGGTGTTATTCTGTGTGAGAACGGTGTCCTGAGCGTCTCAGTGGAGATTTAAATGCATCTTTCTGACAGAAGGTCAAATTTAAAGATGGGAAGACAAACACATTTTTTTCCCAGGAGCAGATTGAAACAGGAGGTATTGAGAGGGTATTCCAAGGCCACGTAAGGGCCTGTGAAGGACACAGGGGAGGGCAGGTGAAGGACACTGGGCAGGTCAGGGCAGGTGAAGGACACTGGGCAGGGCAGGTGAAGGACACTGGACAGGGCAGGGCAGGTGAAGGACACTGGGCAGGGCAGGTGAAGGACACAGGGCAGGGCAAGTGAAGGACACTGGGCAGGGCAGGTGAAGGACACGGGCAGGGCAGGTGAAGGACACAGGGCAGGGCATGTGAAGAACACTGAGCAGGTCAGGTGAAGGACACAGGGCAGCGCAGGTGAATTACTCTGGGCAGGGCAGGTGAAGGACACAGGGCAGGTGAAGGACACTGGGCAGGGCAGGGCAGGTGAAGGACACTGGGCAGGGCAGGTGAACGTCACAGGGCAGGGCATGTGAAGGACACTGGGCAGGTCAGGGCAGGTGAAGGACACTAAGCAGGTTAGGTGAAGGATACTGGGCAGGTCAGGGCAGGTGAAGGACACTGGGTAGGGCAGGGCAGGTGAAAGATACTGGGCAGGGCAAGTGAAGGACACAGGGAAGGGTAGGGCAGGTTAAGGACACTGGGCAGGGCAGGTGAAGGACACTGGGCATAGCAGGTGAAGGACACTGGGCAGGTCAGGGCAGGTGAAGGACACTGGGCATGGCAGGTGAAGGACGCTGGGCAGGGCAGGTGAAGGACACTGGGCAGGTCAAAGCAGGTGAAGGACACTGGGCAGGGCAGATGAAGGACACTGGGCAGGTCTGGACAGGTGAACGACACTGGGCAGGGCAGGTGAAGGACACTGGTCAGGTCAAAGCAGGTGGAGGACACTGGTCAGGTCAAAGCAGGTGAAGGACACTGGGCAGGTCAAAGCAGGTGAAGGACACTGGTCAGGGCAGGGGAAGGACACTGAGCAGGTCAGGGCAGGTGAAGGACACTGGTCAGGGCAGGTGAATGACACTGGTCAGGGCAGGTGAAGGACACTGGGCAGGTCAAAGCAGGTTACACTGGTCAGGGCAGGTGAAGGACACTGGTCAGGGCAGGTGAAGGACACTGGGCAGGTCAGGGAAGGTGAAGGAGACTGGGCAGGGCAGGTGAAGGGCACTGGGCAGGTCAGGGCAGGTGAAGGACACTGGGCAGGTCAGGGCAGGTGATGGACACTGGGCAGGGCAGGTGAAGGACACTGGGCAGGGCAAGTGAAGGACACAGGGCAGGGCAGGTGAAGGACACTGGGCAGGGCAGGTGAAGGACACTGGGCATAGCAGGTGAAGGACACTGGGCAGGTCAGGGCAGGTGAAGGACACTGGGCATGGCAGGTGAAGGATGCTGGGCAGGGCAGGTGAAGGACACTGGGCAGGTCAAAGCAGGTGAAGGACACTGGGCAGGGCAGATGAAGGACACTGGGCAGGTCTGGACAGGTGAAGGACACTGGGCAGGGCAGGTGAAGGACACTGGGCAGGGCAGGGCAGGCGAAGGACACTGGGCAGGGCAGGTGAAGGACACTGGTCAGGTCAAAGCAGGTGAAGGACACTGGGCAGGTCAAAGCAGGTGAAGGACACTGGTCAGGGCAGGGGAAGGACACTGAGCAGGTCAGGGCAGGTGAAGGACACTGGGCAGGTCAGGGCAGGTGAAAGACACTGGTCAGGGCAGGTGAAGGACACTGGTCAGGGCAGGTGAAGGACACTGGGCAGGTCAGGGCAGGTGATGGACACTGGGCAGGGCAGGTGAAGGACACTGGGCAGGGCAAGTGAACGACACAGGGCAGGGTAGGGCAGGTGAAGGACACTGTGCAGGGCAGGTGAAGGACACTGGGCAGGGCAGTGGTGATAAGGTTTCTAGTAATTTCTACTAGTTGACCAGTGATTTCAAACAAGGAGTTAACTAACCGTTTCAGACGCATCAATCCACACTTTAGTTAACACACACACAGACAAATAATAAATAAATTTAAATACAAGTTTAAATTCGCCACTCTGGTACAAATCTCTCGTGTGGGCGGGGCTTAACAGTGAAGCACTCTCATTGGCTAGTAAGATTTGGACAGACAGCTCGAGTGTCTAGCTAAGGAGGAGGAAAATTTTATATTTTTGTTTGTTTTTAATTCCGTAACTGAGCCGGATTTATTAGGATGGAGTCTGTGATGTTCGTGTTCTACTCGTATAAAACCGAGTCAGGAGCACCATGTTTGAGTCGGAATGTGTCGCTGATCTGCATGGATATTATTTACATTTAATTTAGCTTTAGAGTTGACTGTAGCATCGGCTGTGTGTAGAATAATGAAGTACATGTAGTTGCTTTCTTTAGCCTCTGCCTCGCTGTTGTTTTCGCTGCCTAACTTGCCGACATTCCCACACCAATGTCTAGTGAACGTTTTAATTCTATAGTCTGTACATTCCCTAATGGGGGGCACTGTAATGGCACTATCAGGAGAGATGTGATGGGTCCCAATGTCACATAGAGGTCATTGGTAGGGCATGGTGAGGGCTTACAAACCTACCTACAAACCATTCAGTGGTGATTTGGAGAACAGTGGGAAAGTAGTAAGAGAGCTTCTGAATAATACAAGTAGAAAAATAACACAGGAAAGCCTAGGGCACTAAGGGGGAAGGGCACTCATAGGGCATTGGAGAGGTTATTTGGAGGGCATTTATGTGGCCAATGTGAGGAAATCAAAGAGGGCATCAAGGATTTAGATTATAGGGCAGTGATAGCATTAGATAGCAGTAGGGCAGTGGAGGGAATTTGAGGTTACCTGCTGCTCTAAACCCTGACAGCTGTAGTTTCAAACATCTCATCTCGTTAAATGGTCCTAATGAGCAGATAATTAGTGGAGTCAGAAGTGTTAGAGGAGGGAAATCAATCTGTAACAGGACTATAGATTGAATCACCGCTGAAGTGGCTTTAGGGCTTGAGCTTGAGCTTCAGTGGCGTTAAACCAGAGCCGTACAGGAAGTCCGGTGACAGGTTTGATGAATTTCCTGTGTGGTTTCGTCAGAAGCGACGCTGTGTTCTGAAAAATGAGCGGCTAATTCAGGCCAAAATCTCAGCTCCACAATCGCCTCCTGTGCTTCTCAGCGACCCGGGAAAGTCGATTTATTGAAAATAAACGTTTCTAATCATTACAGTTCCCTGGACGTTTTAGATTGCGCCAATTTCAGGACGCTTCAAGGCTAAAGTAATCACCTGCGGAGTGAACAGATGAGCGAGTGTATGTGGCGTTCGGCCTTGGCTCGCCGTGCTGAGATGAGATTTCTCTCCCAGCGTGCCTGTGATGGATTACTACAGCGTCCGGCATCGAGCGCAGCGACGCCCCAATATTCCCGCGGAATCGACTGACAGGCGATATATAACCCATCAGTTAGGGACCAGTGCACAGCTGAACTTATTTTTTTCCCGAGAGCTGGATTTTGGCCGACTCCCAGCTCTCTCAGTGTTGACCGGCTCTCATCGACTGTGTTTCTGACTCAAGAGTGAGAATCCAAGCTGCTTTAGTGTGTCTAAATTTATGAATGGATTAGTGTTGTGTATTGTAAAACATTTCATTTATGTATATCATGAAATTAATATATGAAAATATATTATGAAATAAATTTGCTTGTCTCACCTGTGGTTTACATCTCCCAAAACCAGAAAACTCTGCAAAACTCCGGATAATGATCATCATTTGTTAATGATATATATATATATATATATATATATATATATATATATATATATACAGTGCCTTGCGAGAGTATTCGGCCCCCTTGAACTGTTCGACCTTTTGCCACGTTTCAGGCCTCAAACATAAAGATATAAAACTGCAATTTTTTGTGAAGAATCAACAACAGGTGGGACACAATCATGAAGTGGAATGAAATTTATTGGATATTTCAAACTTTTTCAACAAATAAAAAACTGAAAAATTGGGCGTGCAAAATTATTCACCCCCCTTAAGTTAATACTTTGTAGCGCCACCTTTTGCTGCGATTACAGCTGTAAGTCGCTTGGGGTATGTCTCTATCAGATTTGCACATCGAGAGACTGAAATTTTTGCCCATTCCTCCTTGCAAAACAGCTCGAGCTC
>JAFFST010003066.1:0-18978 GCA_022414735.1 Noturus placidus | reverse complement strand
ACTGTTTAAATTGGTTTGATGTTCCGAAACACTTAAGTGTGACAAACATGCAAAGGAACAGGAAATGAGGAAGGGGCAAACACTTTTTCACACCTCTATATATATATATATATATACACACACACACACAAACACATTTACAGTATTTTGTTTTAGCAATAAATTGGTAATGTGTGTAAATCTTTCCTGACACTGACAGATTTGGATGAGATTAAAATCCCCAGAGAAGGACCTCACCTGATTCAATCTTAATAGAGTTTTTGATGAATTGTAAATGGGATTATGATGTTTTTTTCCTGATGTTCCTGCCAATTCCTACCAAGCAATTAAATGTAGTAGTTTTAGTAGTTTGTGCCATAATGCAATTTATAATGTCAACTTAATGACTATTGAAAAGTTTCTAGTTTTCTTTTCACAATTTTAACTTTGTGAAAACAATCAATCTGTAATTGCGTTCACTTTGTCGTTGTGTAAAATTTCTATTTATGATATGATACATATTAATTATGTATAATATGATATGATATATGATATGACATCAGCCATCTTGATTATGGAAAATGTTTAGACAACGGCTCTTACATATTAAAATGGCTGTGTTTACACATATTTCATCAACAATTTCCTTATTCGTCTTTAATAATTAATAATTAATTAGTAATATACTAGCCTCAAATAGTACAAATAGGTACCCAAGTGTGATCTTGGGTAACAATTCTGTTTTGTACCTGATTTTTACCTTTAAAAGATTTGACATATCTTTTATTATGAGTACTATGATGAATTGAGAGAAGGTAATGTACACATTGTTAATGTGTAAGTAAATATGGAATTTTGTTTAGAAATGAGTAACTACAAATAACAATCTTTTTCAAATTGAATGTAAATTATTTCTATCTATTCTCTTATATGATGAAAATGAGCCATGAACTGACATTAGAAAGACCTCATGTATAACACACTGTATTGTGACCTGCATACTAATACTGTTTTAAACATTCTCCTGTTAACATGCCCTTGCTATTTCATTCAGTCATTCATCTTCAACTAACACAACTGGGTCACAGCTGAATGGGATGCCAGTCCATTGCAGAGTGGTGAAACTACATGTGGGCACAGGGAGAAAACTCTGCACAGAGAGTAACCTGAGCTCAGGATTGAATCAAGAACCCTGGAGCTGTGAGGCAGGAATGCTATTGTCTATGCCATTATGCCACCCCTAGCCATTTCCTTCCTGAAATCAATTCAATTAAATTGTATCTGTATAGTGCTTTTAAGAATGGAAGCAGCTTTACAGAAATATATACTTTTTTTGTATAAATGTATAAAATTGACATAAATTTGTCCCCAATGAGCAAGCCAGAGATGGCGGTGGCAAGGAAAAACTCCATGAGACAATTTGAAGAGGAAAAAGGGACTCAAAGGGGAAATAAATCTCGTCTGGATGACACCAAATAGTGCAATTATAAATAATTCCCTATTATAACTATCACTTGTACTACATGTGTCATGATTCCCCCTTGAAGCAGTGTGCTCTAAGCATGAATGCGCGAGCACCTGCTTTTCCGGTGTTGACATTGTTGACATTGATTTTTTCTTCTGTCATGTCTCCTCCATGTTTCTGTCATTGGCTATGTTTTCACGTGTATCTCTATTGCCCTCAGCTGCTAGCGATTTAGACGCTGATTATGTTTGCTTATATACCGCACACCTACCAGCACACGGCACGGAATATTAGATTAGGTTATATTAGTATAGAAGATTAGTTTAGAGTGCTTACGTTAGATTACAACAGTCATAGTTCATTTCATGTTTCATGTTTCATGTTTAGCTACATTTGTTTAGTTCACGTTGTGTTATCCACTCCCAGTCCCTCGCTATAGTTTATGTTTCATGTTTAGTATCTCGACCCTGTATCACATGACCATGACCTAGATTCCTGCTTAGCCCATTTATGCCTGTTTGCGAATTGCCTGACCTATTGCCTGTTTTGGATTACTCTTATGGATTACGTTTGTGGATCTATTGCCTGTGTCTCTAAATAAAACTGTTCCTAACTGTGATTACATCCATCTGAACTTTTTCATGGCACGAGACGTGACAACATGGTCAAAAAGTGCAATTGTGTAACCAGGAAATTCATTATAGTTTTCCCATAAAGTCTGTTTTGTTGAAGTTATCATCTGTTCACTAATGGAGACATAAGTAAAAACTGTTCGTGACAATTGGAATCCTAAAGATATCATAGCAATCGTAGTCCAAAGCCATTGTAGCAAACTGTTTATATCAATCGCAGTCCACAGCCATATTCATGGTTTTTAAGTGCTACCTTCCTCAGTAATCTCACTGACCTTTAGGCTGTCCATGTAAGCCATCCTCAGCAAAAGCAAGTGATTTCCAAGTGATAAGAACTCCAAGTAGAAGTAAGGCATCAGGATGGATCAGGCAGGTCTGGAGAGCAGAAGGGGTCAGGATAACTGGTAGCAGGATCATTGGAGTAGAATGTGTAGAGAAATAGGGTCAGAGGGAGAATCACTATTGCCTTCTAAATTCCTGTTACAATAATTGATATGTGATATGTCCAGATATCATTGAAAATTGACAAACTGGCAGACAAAGCTATATATATAAGTGAAAACAAGAACAGTAAATAATTTTTGATTTTTAAATGTCATTTAATTTGCTATATATAAAGTAATGGACACCCATATTCACAACTAACTAATAAGGATTAGGTCCACTATTTGTCTCCAGAACAGCTCAAATCCTTCTTGAAATGCTGTCATTCAAGTCCTGAATGGTTACACTGATCAGTCATAACATTAAAAACACCCCACAAGATCTGCCATTTTGGAGATGCTCTGACCTGTCTAGCCATCATAGTTAGGCCCTTATCAGATTCCAGATCCTTACGCTTGACAATTTTTCCTACTTCCAACACATCAGAACTGACTGGTCACTTGCTACCTTATACTGCATATCCCACCCCATGACAGGTGCCATTGTAACGAGATAATAAAAGTTCTTCACTTCACCTCTCAGTGGTTGTTATTTTATGGCTGATCTGTGTGTAATGGGATGTTGGCTCATCATTCAAAAATCTTCTAGACTGCATAAGCATTGTCTTTAAAGCAGATGATCTGGGAGACCATTGAGTGCACTTGACTTCATCCTGGTTTTGTTAAAAAAAAGAAAAATTAAGCACCAGGAAACAACTTGCTCATATTTGATGGCTGTTGTACAATCACTGGACCGAAGAGTTTCCATAAGATGGCTGCCCATATCATGATGGATCACCCATACACACCCTTCCTACCCCCAGCCCCAACCTCCCCTGTCTGCCACACTGTACCTAACTTCAGACACTGTGCCTCCTTTGGCTTCTTCCAAACATAAATCCATCCAGATGTAATATATCTGTTAAAAGTTGGTCCATGGATTTCTAAATGGCAGTTCTTTCATGAATTCCAGCTTTGCAAAGCTCACAACGTACAACTATAGGTGTAATATAGGTACACATTTAACACAGTGCTTTTTTTTGTCTGGACATTTGGGGCATTAATTAACCCTAATGAACGGTCCAGAGGTGACAGCAGCAAGGGAAAAACTCACTAAAATGACATGAAGAAACCTTGAGAGGATCCAGCCTCAAAAGGAACCCCAACCTTTTCAGGGTGACACCAGTATTGGGATTATAAATCAGCACAGTATACAGATGTAGAAGAGGAAAGGCAAACAGTACAAGTGTGTTGAAATAAAGTTCAGTATGAGTATGTTGTGAATACTTGCACAGCAAGACAGTCTTTCTATTATATAAGAGCATTTATGATTACAGCAGCAAAGCCCCAAGCAGAAGCATCAGGATGGTTAAGCCGAGTTGACAGGTTTAGCTATGACAAAATAATTAAAAGGGAGAGCCAGAAGGTAATACAGGCAGAAGGGCACGTTAGGACATAAAGCGTCCTGCCACTCCACCATCACCAAACCTTAGTGATAATGCATGTATGGGGGACAGCATCAGAACGTCCTAATTTATCATATCACTCTATACCCATGAATCTGTACCTTTACATAAGATTAAAACTGCTGAACAAAAGTTAAACCAAAAGGTTACTTAGCTAGTGTGGCATAAGATCATTTAGTTCTTTATGTGCTTTATCTTTACTGAGAGCTTAGTGACTTCAAAGCTGCACTTTGTCATTTTAAGTGCCAATTTATGTGCAAAGTTAAGACACTGGGAAGGAGAGAAGAACATGTGAATGACAAACACAGGAACATGGAGTTTGTCTGTATAATATCATGGAAGGCAATGTACTTGGCACACTTTCAGAGTGTGTCTATCCTCACTCAGGCACACACAGACATGACTGATGGCAGCAGCTGCAGATAGACAGAGGAATGAGACGCGTGCCAGCACGAAGGTTCATCATCCTCTCCAGAGGGTTGCTTTCACTCACATGAGGTGCGGGAAGGGATTGGGTGTGGGAGTGGAATTTTGGGGATGAAATTACTGCAACTGAACCTTAGCAAATCGATTTGAGAAGCCCTTTTTTTCTTTTATTATTTTAGAGCTGTGAGCAAACTGAACTCAAAGACAGAAGTATATGTTTACTGATTAGATCTGGGGGCTGTCTTTATATTGCCTTCTATTCCTTGTTTTTTTTTTTTTTTTTTACAACTTCTCTTTTCTGGTGCTAAATATTTTTGATTCAGTAAAGCATTACATACATTTCCTATAGCTGAGTGACTTGTTCTTTTCTTTCTTCCTTCATCAAACTTTCTCTTTCTCAATTGGGGTTATGATTATGCAGCTTAAACAGCCAACGAAAAGGAAACCTAAGCAATCTACAACTCACTTTAAACACTTTTTTACATGAAACAATTCCTAGCATTTAAAATGTGCTACCTAAAGACCTTGTATACAGTTGAAGATGAAACTGAACATATTCGAAATATTATACACAAAATTTTAACTGACAGGCTGTTTAAATTAATCACAATTACCATACACATCTAACGTACAGTACTTAGACTCAAATAGTGAAATAGTTCTTGCTTTAAAGACATTTCTCTTTGAATCTATTTTTTAGTTAACTATATTTTCTTTGTAGTGGAACATTACTGGACATTCAAGTGAAAGTGTGGAGTGATTACTGACAAACCAGTTAAAAGAACTGCATTGTCAGCACCACCCTCTCTTCAGCAGCACAGCACCCACTGTTAAATGCTTAAAAGTGACCATTTCTCATCAAAATGTCATGTTCTCCTCCACAGCAGGATTCAAAATTCACCCATAAGCATTCAGGGGCACAATATACCATAAGCATCCTCTTTTATAGGAAGCAAACAACTATGAAAATTGTCTGAAGTTGTCTAAAGTCTTTTATTATTTTATTATTATTGTTATTATTATTATGTAGAGGCTGATCTGAAGTGTCTAGTCCATATGTCAAATATGTTTGCTTGTGCAGTGCATTATATTTCTGTCTAAATTCTCTAAACAATGACTGACAGTTCTTCCTGTACCATTGTGATTAGCACCGATTACACAAGGTAAGACTCTTTGCCTTTGCTTTTGGTGTTGGTACACAATTAAAAGACAAAGGTAATGATGAAAGACACTAGGTATGACACCAATATGTGAAAAAAAACAAATCTCTTTAATTTATTTATGGAAACTTTTTTTTTTAAACAATGTAACAATGTTCTTGTTAATAAAGTACAATATACCGGGCAAATTTCTACGCTTTGTATTATGTATGTAGGAATAGGAGCAAAAAACAAAATCACTCTTTGTTCATACATGAGATTACTGAGGATGGTACCACTTAAAAACCATGAAGAACTGTCTAAATGATACGTAAAGAATATGCAGAGTGTATAAGCCTAATAAGAATTAGTGTGTCAGCTACTGAGCCATATTGAGTTTAGGTTCTAACAGGGTGTGTGGATAAATGTGTCCTCAATTTGACAGAGGACAAAGGTTTGCGATAACAATTTTTACGAATTGCAATTTTTTTGCACTCAATTTATTTCAGATTTTGTTTAAATATTATGATATAAAAGTGCCCATATTGTTTAATAATAAATTCCTCAAAGCAATTGGAAGTGAATGTTGTTCACCGTTTTCATTACAGTATAAGAATAAAATCTTTATAGACAGTAAAGATAATATAATCTGCTCAGGCAGTCATTGTTATTATGCATGAGTAGAGAGCTGCGTTCCGTCTGTAGGCTATTTGTGGCATTTGTGAACCTATAATTGGAAGCGTAGAGTGCTCCATAGTTATCTAGATGGGACGAGGCTCAAGCTCATTTGCAGTCGAGAAGCCAGGGCTAAAGCAATGTAGACACAGCACCGTATGTCCAAACAAACGCTCAACACAAGCAATAGCATGGCTTTGGAGCAGCCACGCGGGGCCTTAGGAAAGGTGAGTGCTCAGTATGAGCAGTGACATTCTGGCTAGAAAGATGGGATTTATTGATTGCTTTCGATATCAGTGACCTTCAGTACACTAAATTGCTCTTTTCTGAGACTGGGCAAGATGGTTTTTCTACTTGTGAACTGCTTGAGGAGAGTTAATGTGTCAAATGGGGCCGTTTTGGATATGGTGTATTTGAGGAATGACACCGGCAGTGTGACTAATTCGAAAGATTTTAGGTTCAAACTACATAATGAAGAAAATGGTGCTGCTTAACCAAGGACACATTTATCCTCACACCCTGTTAGAACCTAAACTCAATATGGCTCAGTAGCTGACACACTAATTCTTATTAGGCTTATACACGCTGCATATTTTTGGATGTATATAGTACATTTGAGCACATAATTGTGTTGACAGTCAATACAACGTGTATTTTTCACAGAGCAGTACATGACTCTTAGTTTAAAAAAAATCTTATATTTCTATAGACATCTTGCCGTAGAACGGTCCCAGAAAAAAAAGTATGGCACAGAAAATTATTTCTACTTTTATTGTAAGTTGTTTTAACATTTGATTTTAGAATTGTAAAGAAATGTAATGGAAAGAAAGCTAGATGCCAATTTTGGATTTACAAACCTGATTCGGATGAGCTTCTGGAACGCAATAAAAACTGGGCTGAGTTTAGCTTTGATATTTACTTTAAAAAAATTAATCCTGATGTCATAAGCACCTTGCCCTTAATTGTGATGTACAGTCAGTTCACAGGAAAAAAAAAAAACAACAAAAAAAGTGCTAGTGAAATGAGAGATGGGATTTATGATACATAAATGCATGTTATCCCCAAACAGGAAGTGACAAACACCTAAAGGAAAGTTAAATATCCAGGACTGGATTCAGAGTTGAGTTAAGCACTAATAGTGAGAATACCCACATTGGTATTCAGACATGACTACACACTTAAGTGCTATTCAGACGTTCCAGGGTAATCATCATTATAAGATAAAGAAGTATCTGCTGGTTCTCAGCTGCTGAATTTGAACTCTTATGATCTGTATTTTCTGATGGGAAAAGTCTGAGAAATCATTGCTGCCGCAGTGTAGAGGAAATTAAGAATCATGAATAGCCTAATCATCTATTAATTTAGAACATAAATGAGAAACTAATATTGTTCAGTCTGTCGAGTTTAATAGTAAGCTGCTCTGGCTGAGACACGGCCCTAGTGGTCATTATTGAGAGATTCTTTCCATGCTATTCAGAAAAATCTTATTAGGGACTCCACCTACTCAAAACCATAGCAAATGATTGGTCAGCTTATCCTTCAAACTGTGGCAATGGTTTCTTTACAGGATAGCACATTGAATGAACAAAAACCTTGTCATTAATTTTTTAATACGACAGATAAAGATAGCTAATTAACAGCATGTAAAATCTGTCACTACATGTCGCACTGTGTGTGTTTGTGTGTGTGACAACATTTTTATTTGAATTTGAACCTACAGCCATACATACCTACAGCCATACATTACATTTCCATGACCAACTTAGTATCTTCCGGTCACATTAACTTGTGCACTGTTGGCACATGATATACAAAAAAAACCTTTCTGACAATGAACCACTAGATCTGAAATTGTTTCTTTCCGTCATGGTACGTTGTATTGCCACTAACAGCTTTTTTAGTGAATGTTTTCTAATTTCTCATTTTATTTTCAGACATAAAGGCAAGTTTTTTTTGCTGTGTAAGAAGATTTTGTATATCCATGACTTTCCCCACGTAAATATTGACACAACTTGAACTTACAGTAAGTCACCAATTTTATATATGGCCCACAGATAGTAACCCCTTTTACATTTACTCATTTAGCAGACGCTTTTATCCAAAGCGACTTACAAATGAGACCAATGGTACACACACCAATGGTAGCAGAGCTTCCATGCAAGGTGCTAGCTTGCCATCGGGGGCAACTTAGGGTTCAGTGTCTTGCCCAAGGACACTTCGGCAGGAGATCACCCGGCCCGGGATTCAAACCACCAACCCTACGATTAGTGGATTAGTGGACAACCCGCTCTACCGACTGAGCCACAGCCGCCCTTTTCTGCCTGTCTTAGCGGGAAACACACTTCCATACATGCACCTGTATGCATGTATATATGTTCCCTGCTGTCCAACAAAGTCAAACTTGCATACACAGTGGTTATTTTTCTGCATATGTGCTACTGTTTGCACAGTCAGTATCTTGGGTCTTGTTGGACATGATAAAGCCGTAATTTGATTGTTCTACTGCTGATCATTTGATCAGTGAATCTATGAATCTTTACCTTTTCTCTAGCCTGAGTAGCCTTGGTACAAGCCACTTCAGCGATCTGTCAGTGATACATTCCACTGGGGCCTTATCTTGCCATGCCACATCTTCTGTTTCCCCATGATCCACTTCCTTTATCTGTTCAAAGTGTTCTCTATGACACACACCTTGGCTAATATTTTCTCTTCCAGGACAATGTATTTAACCCAATCCTCTCCTTCCAATTGGACTTAGGTTGAAGTGCTGTGTCCATTGTGATGAGTTTTCAGACTTTGATATTAGAAGGTTCTGCTTCCATCTTTAGTCAGCTTAATGTTCCTGCCAGATGTTTGATAACTGTTGATCATGTGTTGATATGGCTCCCCCCCAATTCAAATAGCTCTCCGGGACATGTCAGGATACACCTTCTTCTGTGTTTTTTTGTTTGTTTGTTTTTGCATGTGTATAGTTTGTGCTAATTTTATGTCTGTGAATGGTAGGGTAAAAATTTTGAATGAAGCTATGGTTGCAGCTGGTAACCACATTAGTATGGAGTAATGAGCACTGTAATTGCCAATTAATGTTTTAGTGACTTATTAATTTTAGTTTCACTGACTCTGAAATCAGCATGCTAATGAGAGAGTTTGGCATCTACTTAACACTGTGTGTGTGTGTGTGTGTGTGTGTGTGTGTGTGTGTGTGTGTGTGTGTGTGCCTGAAGAATAACTCCAGGAATAGATCATGTTGCTTTGACTTTCCCCAGCTTGTTGTGTGTTAGCAGTGCGAGTGTGGGCTGAAAACGAATTATATCCTGCTGAACTTTAATGGATTTCATCTGTTGTGCTTGAAATGGTGGTTTTGCAAGAACAAAGCTTCAGCAGGAACTAGGAGCAACATGTGTGAAAGAGTGACATGTTTAAATTTTTTTTTTAATCTCTTCAAACACACTGTTTTTACATATTTCTCTTCATTGTCAGAGGAAGGTTTGCATCTCGGGGTGTTGTAGGTTTATTGAGAGTCATTCTGTATACGGGAGTCTCTATGCCACCTTTCAAAAGTAAACATATGGTCAGAAATGACACCACTTTATCTGAATGGTTATTGGTATTGTATATGTGCAGCTATGGAGCAACAAATCTTTTAATTGTAGCTATAAAAGGCCCAAGGTGAGTCACATATCAAGTAGGCAGCATGACATGTGTGTGCAGTTCTCAGGGAAAGGTCACAATGAGACAGTATACAAACAGCAGACTGAGGAAATAGGCCTTTGCCCATTTGCGCTGCTCGAAATGGAAGCTAGGGAAATGATATGACCCCTAATATAGATGTGGTTATTAAAACTCAGACAGCGAGGGGAGAGCGAAAGCGATTGAAAGCTCTACTGGCAAGTAAGTGTCTTCTGTAACTTTCCGTAGCTTGTGTTTGTTTGCTTGTGACTCATTTAGTTTCTGTGGTTACACTGTAAATGAAAAAGATACAGGGTCATCATAGTTTTTTTGTTTTTCCCAAGGCATTACATACAAACAGAACACTATTAATATATACCAGGACACGGTTATCAGTGTTACATGTGAGTAACTAAAATAATCCGATATCTTTACCTCAGGGATGTCATGATTTTTGCCCATATTACATTGTGTCTACAAAAAATGACAAGCTGTCACAAGCAATACAAGTATTAATTACGTTCTGTGCTGTAGGCTTCAATGAAACATTTAGGTGCACTGCTCATAATGCTAATTCTATCCTATTACTAAAGGTTTAAACAGAACTTTGAGAATAAGGATATTTTCACTATAGGGATATGCTGGGTATTTCTCCTGCTATAATAGCTATTCTACTTCACAATACTAAACCAGCACATTGGCAGTGTTGTAATTGTCATCTTTAAAATGTATGAACTTCATTAACATGACTGTATTATATAAAACAACAATGAACAGTAAATATGTCTATATACTGGAGAAATTCCCCCATTTCTGGACACTTATGGTAAAAGAGTAGGGGTATACCCCCATTGTCCTGGTGAAATTCACCCACTGGCCCTTGTCCATCATGGCCCCCTAATAATCCCCATCTGTGAATTGGCTACATTACTCTCTCCTCTCCACTAATAGCTGGTGTGTGGTGGGCTTTCTGATGCATTATGGTGGCCGTCGCATCATCCAGGTGGATGCTACACCACTGAGGAGATTCCACCCCCCATCCCCCATACCATGTTAAACACTTTGAGTATCTAGAAAAGCAATTTTATAAATGTAAGGAATCCTATTCAGCCATGTACATTTACTGTATCTATAATTGCATCCACTTTACATCACTTCCACATGGTACAAGGACTTGCTGATTGCTGAGCATCAACATTATGTAAATTATATTCTATTCCATGCACAGACAACAGATCTCAGCTCAATTGAATGTCTTGGCCCTCTCCATCACCTTAATACAATTTGAAGGACTTTTCTTTTGGCACAATGGTGATCATCTCTAAAACACTTCCAGCGACATGTAAAATATGTTCCACGGTGCATTGAAGCATTTCTGGTAGTTTGTGGTGCCCCTACAAGCCTACCGAAGACACATTATGTTGGTAGAGAATGGATGTAACAATTATATATTAGATTATGTGGTTTTATAGGAATATTTGATGGGTGCATGTGTACTTGCTTTTCTCTGTAATTGAGTATTTTTGTTTTTGATGGAGTTAGATATTTTTCACATTGATATATGATCCATAAGTAATTGTTTCTGGTGTGTAATTGTAATGTTCCAGTTCAGGAAGATAGTTTTCATGATGTCTCTCCTAACAGACAAAGTGAACAGGCGATAGTGATATAACAAGTTAATAGCTTCTTGACAGAATGTTGTTTTGGTGTGCAGTGCCATAGGGCACGGATATAATTATCTGCAGTGTTTTGTGTGCAATGTGAATCGATTTCTGAGCTAGTGTATCCCATTTTAAATATCTTCTGTCCAATGTAGTGTACTCTATGCATGTATTCTGTGAGTTGTATATTACTGCTAATGGCCACGTGGAACGTTCTTACATATTTGGATCCGCAAACAGGCACTGGGAGTGATTGATAGATCTTACTCCCATTGTCTGGTTAGTAGGGTTATTGGTGAAACTGGTTTAAATATTATTCTATATATTTTAGATAGGACTTTGTTCGTAGAAGATATGTTGTCTGAAATTGCTGAGGGTAGGTTTAATGAATTTTCATTTACTTTTATTATGGAGCACAGTAGGGCTCTTAGCTATGGGGATCCAAAAAAAAAAAAAAAAAAACAACTCTGATTGCTGCCAATGCTGTATTTCTGAGAATGTTGTGAAAGTGACACCAAGGTATTATTGTGGTATATGCACCTTTAGCCATACCATTAAAACCACTGACACAAGATGTGAATAACAATGATTATCTTGTTACAGTGGCACCTATCAAGAGGTGGGATATATTAGGCAGCAAGTGAGCAGTCAGTTCTTGAAGTTGATGTGTTGGAATGAGGAAAAATGGGCAAGCACAAGGATCTGAGCGATTGTGAAAAGGGCCAGATTGTGATGGCTAGATGACTGGGCCAGAGCATCTCCAAAACAGCTGGTCTTGTGGGGTGTTTCCTGTATGCACTGGTTAGTACCTACCAAAAGTGGTCCAAGGAAGGACAACTGGTGAGCTGGCGACAGGGTCATGAACGCTCAAGGATTATTGATGCACATGTGGGGTGAAGGTGTTTCTGTCTGGTCCAATCCCATAGAAGAGCTACTGTAGTAGAAATTGCTGAAAAGGTTAATGCTGACTACGATAGAAAGGTGTCAGAACACACAGTGCATTGCAGCTGGCTGTGTATGGGGCTGTGTAGCCACAGACCGGTTAGAGTGCCCATGCTGACCCCTGTCCACCAATGGGCACGTTAGCATCAGAATCTGGCAATGGAGCAATGGAAGAAGGTGTCCTGGTCAGATGATACACGTTTTCTTTTATGTTATGTCGATGGAAGGGTGCATGTGTGTCACTTACCTGGGGGAAGAGATGGTACAGCATGCACTATGGGAAGAAGGCAAGCAGGCAGAGGAAGTGTGATGTTCTGGGCAATGTTCTGCCGGGAAACCTTGGGTCCTCACATATGGATGTTACATTGATACGTACCACATACATATCAAGAAGTGCTTAATGCAGAAGATTCTGAAAATAGCATTCTCTTTCAAAGAAACTAATTATAGTAGAGTGGTGGTAGTCCAATTATAGGGACTCGTGGGAGAATGTTTATTCCTCTAAGGACCAGAAGCTTTATATTTAATGTTTTACATTCTATGCTCTGCGTTCCCAGGAAGGCAGTAACCAATGTCTTTTTTTTCTTTGCAGGTGTAATCACAATCCTCACATCCATACATATTATGTGTAGTTTCTCTGTTTCCTAATTCCCACTAATTCTTAATAAAGTGCAACAGTGTGAAATGACTTAATTACCTTACATGATTCATATCACAGTGCTTATGAAGTCAGGGAAATTCTAATGTAAAGGCAATATGATTTAGATAGTCCGTTTAAGAGACTGTACAAATAGACCACCAAACCTCTATGGATTGTTATGAAGTAATTAGAATTTTGAATGAAAAACAACTTTTTTAACAGCATGTCAAGAGATCTTGAACAACCTTTCATTCACTTAATCAAAAGCGTGAAATAGGATTTTGTGACTGCACAAGAGACACTCTATATATCTATAGCTTAATCATTTAATATTGTTTAACCATCAATGATTGATATGTTGAGAGTCATTTTAAAGGCTTATGACTTTAGCCTACTTTTAGGGCAAAAATTTAGCACGGTGGCTTGGAGGCTATCATGTTCGCCTCACACTTCCAGGGTCCGGGGTTAGAGTCCGGACAGGGCCTTGTATGTGCGGCGTTTGCATGTTCTCCCCGTACTGCGGGGGTTTCCTCCGGGTACTCCGGCTATCTCCCCCAGTCCAAAGACATGCATGGTAGGTTGATTGGCATGTCCAAAGTGTCCGTAGTGTATGAATGTTTGTGTGTATGTGATTGTGCCCTGTGATGGATTGTCATCCTGTCCAGGGTGTACCCTACCTTGTACCCGATGCTCCCTGGGATAGGCTCCAGGTTCCCCCGTGACCCTGAAAAGGAGTAAGTGGTAGAGGATGGCTGGATGAACAAGGGTGAAGCATATTGTATGAGCTGATGAGCAGTAAACAGCAATAGTACAGGAAGCATTGCTCATTTCAATTGCCTATACTTTTTCTCTGTCTGAACCTCTAATATTGTTTTTTACTTAGCCCAAAGAATTAACCTGAATCTCTTGTTAGATTTTTTAGCAGTCCATTTGAAAGATAAACTATTGAACTATTGAAGTGTCAGCAGTCCTATTACAGGGACTCATTTGAGTATTTTTTCTCTAAGCAGCAGAAGCATAACTGTGATATACTATATTTTCCAAGTAAGGTGACAATGTAAGCAGATACCAAGAAGCATTTTGCTTCCCACAGACATAAATAATATATGAGGCATCTGTGTTATGTACATAGCACTCAGGCCTAAAGCAGAGCAGATTGAGTAGAATAACTTAATAATATTTAGTGATTCATGTCCACTATAGTCCACTTAATAGATAGTCCACTTTAGACGCACACATGTTCAAATGGTAAAGTGACAGGTTGATGATGATATATAGGTGGTTTTTGACTGAAAGAAAGGCTATTCAGACCTTGCCATTGTATCATTCTGACAAGTTACCAGTTATGTCTTATTTTCCCGTCACATTTTGCATTTCTCACTTGGGGTTATTATGGATTTTTGGCTTGAACTGGAGACAGCTGGAGAGCAGTAAACAGCTGTGGGGTGAGAAGCATTGATCTTTTACACGCACTTTTTCTTTGTCTGAATCTTGTATTGATGTTATTTGACTAAGCCTAAGATAACCTTTTACATTTAAGCATTGAACACCTCAACCTTTTTTCAGTAAATATATTTCCAATGAGGTTATTCACATGAACAGGTAATTCACATTAACTCAAGAAATCCACACATATAAAGAAATCCAAACATTAAAGTCCATAAATGAATTTATGTGTAATAAAGTGGAATGACACAGGAAAAAAGTATTGAACATGCTAGCTGAAATTTATTTAATACTTAGTGGAGAAGCCTTTGTTTGTAATGACAGCTTCAAGACACTTCCTGTATGAAGAAATTAATCAGCCGCAGTATTCAGGTGTGATTTTGGCAAATTTTTCTAAACATATTGTCTTTAAATAGTTTTCAAATGGATTCAAGTCAGGTGATTGACTGGGCCATTCAAAAACCTTGATTTTTTTCCCTCTATAACAAGTTGAGAGTTTGATTTGCTGTATGCTTTGGATTGTTGTCCTGCTGGAAGGTCAATCCATGTCTCATCTTCATCATCCTGGTGGATGGCTGCAGATTCTTCTCAAGAATCTCCCGGTAAAGGACTCCATTCATCATTCCTACAAGTATATGAAGTCTGCCAGTACCATGCACTGAAGAACAGCCCCACACCATGTTGCTTCCACCTACAAACTTCATTGTTGGTTTAGTGTTTTTAGGATGATGTGTTCTTCAAACATGGTGTGTAGTATGACAGCAAAAAAGTTTTATTTTCAATACTCAATGTTCAATACTTTTTTCTTGTTTCATTCCACTTTATTACACATAACATTATTTATGGACTTTAATGTTGAGAATTCTTAATATTTCCGGATTTCTTGAGTTAATACTGATGTCTGGTGAAAATTTCATGTGAATAGCCTCATTGGAAAAAATATTTCCTGCAAAAAATGTTGAAGCGTCCAATAATTATCCCCCCCCCCCCCCCCCCACTGTAATTACTATATCATGTTTTAACATCTTAAGGATTCTTAATATCGCAGCTACACTTTTCACTTTGAAATTACAAAATATCATAATACAAAAACAGGGCATATAAAATAGAGCGTTTTGGTCTCCAAAGGCCCTTGCCATTAGTGGGCAATTATTTATGGTCAATAAGCAAATTTCTTACCTCAGTGTAACAATGACACCATTAATGTTTATACAAGGAAAAACACATCACTACAGTAACTAAATGTGACTTGTTAATTGGCAGGATAGATTGGATAAAGTACATACCAAAATACCTGTGTAAAGCTACAATATTATGCAAAAATCCAACATATCAAAACATAATGAGTAGAAACTTGTGAAAAGTTTCTATATCAGCATTATTCATATACATATACTGTAACTGGCAAACATTATGCTTTCTGTCATTTAGATTTTGTAATCATAATTACAAATGTATGAAATAACAATGAAAACTATATTTTCATAAATGTTGTTGCTGTACAAACTCTGGAACTTGTAAGAATGTTTATTTACATAACAAAAGTGATTAGAATGATTCCAGTATAACAATCCTTCAAGATAACAATAACATATACTGATTAAATGACCCTAGTTAGATATGACTGTGGTGAGTCTTTGATCCATTGACTTGTTTAGATTCAACATTTCTGCAGCAGAATACTTCTTGCTAATATTCAAATTGGATCCCACAGTTCCTCTTTCAAAGAAATACTGATGTCGAGGGTCATGGATTTATTTTTTGTTTGTTTGATGAGGCTCCATAGATTCTGGGATTTAAACCGAGAGAGGTTTCTCAAGTACTCTTTCATCCTCTTGGCAGCTAGTCGAGAAGTGTCACTGTGCATGATTGAATATCATTCCTTGTCTTAATGCCATGTGGCAAAGCTTGTTTAAAAATTAATTTTAAACATCTGTTGTCAACTTCAGAAACTCTCTGGGAGCCAATCAGCTCACCACACCACTACTACCTCCTTGCTGGCATTTCAGTCTCAGAAATGTCTGACCTAGCCCCAGGTCCATCAAGATTTGTTCGGCATTTGTCAGTAAACAATACCCTTTGGAAGTCCACCTTTATGCTTGTCTGGGCTCACATATTTCACTTTGTTGCTGACCTTTAACAGATGTCAAGTATCTGAATTTAAGCATTTTCCAAGGTCGCCAACCTTGGAAAAGTTTGGGTAAGTGGATTACTCAAAAGAAGTAATCCACTACAGTTTAATAATTAAAACTGTAATTTGATTACATTACTGATTACTGCATGTAAAAAGTAATCAGCTTACTAGCCGAGGGGAGCTAAGGTATGAGTTTAGCTGCTACAGTGCCATGCAGAGTACATTAACTTTCCTTATGCTCTGCTCATATCGTGTTCACATAAACTGGAACTCATATAGACATTTACACAACTTGTTTTCCTGCTCAAAATGAGAGGATGTTACTGTTTCAGTTTCAACCCCTTTACTGGATTAAAAAATAAAAATTGGCATATATAAGTTTTCAAGGTGGCTTAGTGGTTAGCAAAATTGAAATTGAACTGAGGTGTGAACAACCACAGTTATAGTATGTTTTAACAAGGGGGGCAATCACTTTTTCACACAGGGCCATGATGGTTTGGATTTTTTTTCACCTTTAATAATAAACACCTTCATTTACAAATTGCATTTTGTGTTTACTTGTGTTGTCCTTGACTATTGTTTAAATTGGTTTGATGTTCCGAAACACTTAAGTGTGACAAACATGCAAAGGAACAGGAAATGAGGAAGGGGGCAAACACTTTTTCACACCACTGTATTGCACACTTTAGATTTAAAAGAAAATCAATATTGCACAGAAATACATCATATCCACCTTGTGTACAGGGGCATAGTCTTGTTTCTGTTTGTGGAGAAATTCAAATATCTTGTGGCGTGGGTGTGATTGGTCTGAGATGATTTTTTCTCCCACTGCTTCCTGGCTCTAGAGGAGAACGGCTCCTTGGAAGGAAGGTTTCTACCAACGAGTCTTTCAGTCGATCAGACAATATTTTGTAGTTTGTTCAGCTCATTATTAGTTGCAGAGCTAAACCAGACTGCTACAGAGGTGAGGACACGCTCACTGGTGGCTATGTAGGGCTGCTCTAAAGCTCTTGTGATAAACTTTTAAATGCAGTCAGATATTTACTTTGCTTCCTATTATGTAGCGCTTTTGTGTTGCCTACATACCACATAGTGCTTTGAATACCAGTGATGAAATCACTTAAATATTCTTCACTACCACTTTTATTTGAATTGTTATTTTGCACAAGATGCAGCCTAGCAACTTCTTCTCATGCCAATAGATATTTATCAGTAATTCCACATGTTAAATATTTCATCAAGAGTGCAAATGGATAGGGTTGGAAATTGTGATCACAGCAGTCAAGCTAAAAGATTTGTATGAAACAAATCACTAACTGCTTCATGTTGAGACACATTTGATAGGCTTGTTAATGCCAGTCACTTCAGTTTGGTGACAATTTTTATATGATATTTTATCATTCTGACAAGTAGCAGTTTGTTCACATTTTGTAGCCTCTTTCTTTTTCTCTTTAGGGGTGACTTTTTGGATTTTATTTACATTGCTGTGAGGAGTGTTGTTTATTTAGGCACACTTTTTCTCTGTCTGAATGTCTTCCATTGATGTTATTCGACAACTCGGCATCATAATTACAAATAGAAATTTCAAACATCTTCAAGATTATTCAATATTGATGTATGTCCTTCATTGTAATCTTGACGTGTCATAATGAAGAGTGACTGTGGTGTCATTTTGCAATCACAAACCCTTCATTAGTGTTTCATTGCCTATGCATGGTCAACTAATACCAAGAGGTAAATTTATCTTTTCATATAGGTTTTCACCAGGAGGTGTTCAGGGAGAAACATTCTAATCCATTCTGTAAATACAGTTTATTTAGTGAGCTTGGGTGTTCTGTGTCAGTGTGTTACTATAGAGATGATCAAATTTTTCTCTACACCTTGAATTCATTTCATTTTGTGTCCATTGTAAGGAATATTGAAAAGGTGTGAGCATTTTCCTTTTATGTTCCTTCATTTTTTGCAGGTCTCCATTGTCTTTGCAACCAAGCTCAAGTCATTTACCTTCCTGCCAGTTCTGAAAAAGCTGCCTACAGAGAACAAGGTTAAATCAGTGTGGGAGAAAGGGTCAAGTAAACGTATTGAGGTAAGCATTATTGTGCAGGATCAAATCGTGGTATTTGCTGCTCTTCCTTCAAAAATTGAAATTTGAATATCCTTTGAAAGTAAATATTATCATATGACCCCCTGTAATGCAGCTTTACCATATGCTGCACACACACACACACACACACACACATATACAGTGCCTTGCGAAAGTATTCGGCCCCCTTGAACTGTTC
>JAFFST010003064.1:29463-51161 GCA_022414735.1 Noturus placidus | reverse complement strand
TGAATGCAGCGAGATCAAAGTCACCGCTCGGCGACACGGATTCAGGGGGAGAGGGGGACACGCTCACGGCGCGCGCACTCGGCCCCAGTCGTGTTTGAATGCGTTCTCAGGTTTTCGTATTCTTTCCAGACATTTTTACGTGACAAAAAATTCAAATTATAAGCAAAGATAAGGACTAAAATAAGTTAAAGTATATTATATGACAAAAAAGCGCAAATTAATTAAATTTTTAATCGAAATCAGCAGGAGCCTCCAACTTCACGTCCCACTCCGTTCGAACCCGAATTCGAACCCCAAAAAACGTCTCATTCCAAAGGGGTTTCCCCCTTCCTTCCTGAAGTTATCAACTTTATTGATGAGGGCCCTTGGATTTAATATGTTGGGTGATCCATCTGGTCTAGGCCAAAGACCTAAATCAATAGGCTTGACAGAGGTTTCTGTCGTTGAGAGGATCGCTGGATTAAGGCAGATGCAAACAGGCGGTAATTAAGTGTCCCCTCAGTGTCTGCTGAGTGAGACGTCAATGATGTATGGTCTCCTGTGATGTTGCTTGTACACTGAGATATTCTCTCTCTCTCTCTCTCTCTCGCTCTCTCTCTATGCAAAAAAAGTATCCAACATTTAGTCACCCCATGTGAAAAACTAATGTTAAAATGCATTCTGCCACATATTTTTTTGTTTACAAAGAATATTAAAATTTTAAATATAATTTGTTTGTTTATTTTTATGACAATTTTTTTGGTGGAACTTTATTGTTTTGACAAAAATAGTGGAAGGATAGATTCAGTTGAATCTATTAACCAAGTTCTGTTTCTGTAGAAATTCCGGTTTGGTCTGAATGATTAGATTTAAGGCTGAAATTCTAACAAGTACAATAAGGTAATTGTTAGACAGTTTATTAGACAAGACAGCACTCTCCACCAGCATCATGGAACTGAGGGAATATCTTTTGGAAGAATGGTCTTCTATCCTTCTAGTTTCAGAAATTTGTGTAATCTATGAGAAGTTGCATTGTTTTAATTTTATTATTAATGAATATATTTCTCTCCATGCATGCTTAGGTGAAGACTCGGCATGGTACAGAGCTCCTTATTCAATCAGATAGTGAGAGCATCATTAATGAGTGGTTCAAAGCCCTAACTGAAGCCAGAAATATACATGTAAGAATACACACATGTACACACACACACACAGATGTGCATTATAATGGTGCATCCGGAAAGTATTCACAACGCCTCACATTTTCTTATGTTACAGCCTTATTCCAAAATGGATTAAATTCATTATTTTCCTCATAATGACAATGTGAAAGAAGTTTGTTTGAAATCTTTGCAAATTTATTAAAAAAAAAAAAAAATAGTACATTTACATAAGTATTCACAGCCTTTGCTATGACACTCAAAATTGAGCTCAGGTGCATCCTGTTTCTACTGATCATCCTTGAGATGTTTCTATAACTTAATTGGAGTCCACCTGTGGTAAATTCAGTTGATTGGACATGATTTGGAAAGGCGCACACTTTTCTATATATAAAGTCCCACAGTTAACAATGCATGGCTGAGCACAAACCAAGCCATGAAGTCCAAGAAACTGTCTGTAGACCTCCGAGACAGGATTGTATAGAGGCACAGATCTGGGGAAGAGTACAGAAACATTTCTGCAGAATTGAAAATGAGCACAGTAGACTCCATCATCCGTAAATGGAAGGAGTTTGGTTTGGAACCACCAGGACTTTTACTAGAGCTGGCCGCCCGGCCAAACTGAGCGTTCGGGGAGAAGGGCCTTAGTCAGGGAGGTGACCAAGAACCTGATAGTCACTCTGACAGAGCTCCAGCATGTCTCCGTGGAGAGAGGAGAACCTTCCAGAAAAACAACCATCTCTGCAGCACTCCATCAATCAGGCCTGAATGGTAGAGTGGCCAGACAGAAGCCACAGCTCGTATGGAGTTTGCCAAAAGGCACCTGAAGGACTCTCAGACCATGAGAAACAAAATTCTCTGGTCTGATGAAACAAAGATTGAACACTTTGGCCTGAATGGCAAGTGTTATGTCTGGAGGAAACCAGGCACCAGTCATCACCTGGCCAATACCATCCTACAGTGAAGCATGGTGGTGAAAGCATCATGCTGTTGGGATGTTTTTCAGTGGCAGGAACTGGGAGACTAGTCAGGACAGAGGGAAAGATGAATGCAGCAATGTACAGAGACATCCTTGATGAAAACCTTCACCAGAGCGCTCTGGACCTCAGACTGGGGCGGTACACTGTACATGCCCACCTAAGTCATAACACATACCACATACAGTCTCCTCCAAAAATATTGGAAAGTCAAGACCAGTTCTATTGTTTCCATTTTCTCATATTTACATCTAGATGTGTTAAACAACTTGGAACAAACATCGCACCTTTGGTGGCAAAAGTACTGAAACAGATAGTCTTAATATTAATAATACAGATAGTCACTTAATATTTGGTGGCATATCCTTTGTTTACAGTAACTGCATCAAGTCGGCAACCTACTGACATTACCAAACTGTTGCATTCTTCCTTTGTGATGCTTTTCCAGGCTTGTATCACAGCTTGTTTTAGGTGTTTTTTGGGGCTTTCTCTTCATGCTCAATGGGGTTAAGGTCTAGTGATCGACTTGGCCAGTGTAATACCTTTAAACTTTCCTGGGTCATTGTCTTGATGCATGATGAAGTTTCTCCCAATTAGAGTGGATGCATTTCTCTGTAAATTGGTGAGAAGGAATGTTTCTGTAGACTTCTGAATTCGTTCTGCTGCTACCATCATGAGTTACATCATCAATAAAAATTTGTGCGCCCATACCAGAAGCAACCATGCAAGCCCAAGCCATTACACTACCTACACGATGCTTGACCAATGAGTTTCCATATCCTTTCTTTCTCCAAACTATGGCCTTACCATCACTTTTGTCGATATTTTTCCTCTGTATTTCTCTGAATTCCAATCTGACCTTCTGAATCATATTGCTGATGAGTGGTTTGCATTTTGTGATTTGGCCTCTTTATTTCTGCTCTCTAGGTCTTCTTCGAATAGAGGATTGTAATAACTTCACCCCTGCTCTGTGTAGGTTGTTGATGAAACTGACTGTTGCTTTTGGGTTTTTCTTCACTGTTCTCACAATGTTTGTCACCAACTGCTGTTATTTTCAGTTCCCAACCTGTCTGATAGTTGTTAGTACACCTGTGATTTCTTTCATTTTCAGTCCATTCCAAAATGTTGTATTGATTATGACCAATGCTTGTGCAATGGCAAACAAAAGTTGTTTAACACATCTAGGTGTAAATATCAGGAAAAAAAGCTGAACTTCTGATCTATCGTCTCATATTCACCTTTTGTTCTCAAACCCAAATGTCTTTAGTGTATAGCAAAAACAAAAGTATTGGCCTTGCCATTTCAATACTTTCAGACTATGACTGTACATGGAGCACCATAGACACAGTGTATCCACGTGCTTCTTTCTTGTCTTACATGCATTTTGAGGCCTGGGAGTCTGATGAGGCTACTGAAGAAGACATGCCAGAATCTCCTGGACTAGAGAAACATGAGAAAGAGATACAAGACCAACAGAAGAAGACCAAAACAAGGCTGAGGAAATTTCTCATTCGTAGACCCTCTCTGCAGGCTGTTAAAGACAAGGGTTACATCAAAGGTAAATATAGACATGCATAAATTTATATGTATACATTGGAATTTGCACATGACAATACCTTCACCATCTTGTTGTTTGTGTAGATCTGGTGTTTGGCAGTAATCTGATCAGTCTCTGTCAGAGGGAGAAAACTACTGTCCCTCACTTTGTCAAGTTGTGTATCGACTACATAGAGAATCAAGGTACCATAAGAAAATGTATTCAGTTGTTATTAGTTCCTCAAGGTTAAGTAAGCAGTATAATGTTTGTCTTTTAAATGTCTTTTTGTCACTACAAGACACATCTACTTGTAGTTAGACTAAGATTGTCATGCTACAGTGTATCTTGGGTATTTTAGGCTGGACGTTTCTCCTCGGTGCCGAGAGAAACATGCAGAAATTGCTAGTCTGGACTCAATTGGCATTATTGATTAAAGAATAAATTTACCACAGGAATTAATAAGGGAATAGTTAATTATTATACTTGCATTAACACCTTGAAAACAGTTGAAAAAAGTACAAGGAAAAAAGTTGCCTATTATTCAAAACTGTGACTATGATTCAATTTCTACACTCATTACAAACCTGTTTTTCTGTTCATTTAGGTCTGAGTTTGGATGGTCTCTATAGAGTAAGTGGGAATCTGGCAGTCATACAGAAGCTGAGATTTGCTGTTAATCATGGTAATATATATATATATATATATATGTATGATATATATATACTGTAGGCTGTATATACAGGTGAAGTGAATGGCACTGATTATATCGTTACACTGGTACCTGTCAAGGGGTGAGATATATTAGGCAGCAAATGAACAGTCCGTTCTCAAAGTTGATGTGTTGGAAGTATGCCTGCACGATTATGGCCAAAATGATAATTCTGATTGTTTTGATCAATAGTGAGATCACGGATGTGTCGTTGCCTTGCTGCATGACCCACTTTCACTTGAGATTCAATTCATAAACAGATGTCCTGACAGTTTCCTTTATAATTCGCTAGTATACTTCAGAATTCATTGTTCCATCAATGATGGTAAGCTTCCCTGGCCCAGCTGCAGAGGCCCAATCCATGATACTACCACCACCATGTTTCACAGATGAGATAAGGTTCTTATGCTGGAATGCTGTGTTTTCTTTTCTCCGAACATAACGCCTTTCATTTAAACCAAAATTTTTATTTTGGACTCATCAGTCTACAAAACATTTTTCTAATAGCTTTCTGGCTTGTCCACATGATCTTTAGCAAACTGCAGAAGGGCAGCATTGTTCTTTGTAACTTTCTCCTTGCAACCCTGCCATACACACCATTGTCGTTAAGTGTTCTCCTGATGATGGACTGATGGACATTAACATTAGCCAATGTGAGAAAGGCATTTAGGTTCTTAGAAGTTACCCTGGGTTCCTTTGTGACATCACAGGTTATTACACATCTTGCTACTGGAGTGATCTTTGCTACCCTCCACAGGAGCGGTCAAACAGCAATGATCTTGAACTTCTTCCATTTGTACACAATCTGTCTGACTATGGATTGGATCATGCATTCTATCAAATATCAACGGGGTATACCCAAGTATCCTGGCGAAATTCCCCATTAGCCCTTCTGTATCATCCTAATAATCCCCATCTTTGAATTAGCGACATCACTCTCTCTTCTCCACTAATAACTGGTGTGTGCTGCACTTTGGCTGCCGTTGCATCATCCCTCTGTATGGTACACACTAGTGGTGGTTGAAGAGATCCCCCACCCATACTATGTAAAGCATTTTTAGTGTCTAGAATAGCGGTATATAAATGTAACTGTAAACCTATATTAAATGAAAACCTGATTGCCTTTGCCAGAAAGCTTAAAATGGGCAGTGGTTGGATCTTCCAGCAGATCAATAATCCAAAACATGCATTAAAATCAACACAAAAATGGTTTATTGACCACAGATTCAAGGTCCTGCCATGGCCATCCCAGTCCCCTGACCTGAACCCCACAGAAAGCTTGAACTGAAGAGTTTTTAATTTTCTGAAGTAATTTTAATTCCTGTGTTTATTACTGAAACCCCCAAATGAATTAAAACTTGTGAACCATATTCTTGATTTTGTTTTTAATGTATTAAAGATGTATGTTGTATAATCATTCTGCCCCAGAAAAAGAACAGTTAAAAATGACTGAAAGCCCAATATTGCCATGATATTCATGTTCATTATGTATGAAAACATCCGACCACAACTGTACATGCTGGAACAGGTTGGATAGTTCCAGTGATGGGAAACTAATGTAGAGCATACAGTCCCCTCCAAAAGTATTGGAACAGCACATCCAGATATAGTATTACTTGATAAATGGGTGGGTTCAAACAAAAGGTGCCATGTTCTTTAAATTGTTTAATATACATCAATGTAAATATCAGGAAATATCTGAAATTCTGACCTACCATCTCATATTCATCTCAAACCCAAATGTCTTCAGTGTATAGCAAAAACAAAACAGTTGCCTTGCTGGTCCAACACTTTCGGAGGCAAATGTACAAAGACATTCTTCTTATTACTTATTCTTATTAAACACTATTGTTTTTGTTAGGGTTTTTAGGTGTCCAAGCAAGAAGTGTTAAAGACCATAAGTCATAGAAACACTTTGGAGGAAAGGTGCGGTATGCCCCCCACTATGGGGGACCCACATAGGCCTGATGGTGGTCCAATAGCACAAGGTTTTACATTGTAGTCCATATCTCATGAACCATTAGTCTTAAATGTATTAGCATTATATGCAAAACCCATACTAAGCAGATTGTGAACCTTAACAATTATCAGAAAATGTTGGCATTTGTAATCAATATGACAACCACACGTCAAACAATTCTACTGAGGCGGAGTTGTAGGTGTGACTCAGCTTTACAGTGAAAACAGCTACAGAGTGAACATTCTTTTTTGCTCATTTATTATTATTTATTTATTTATTTATTTATTTATTTAATTTTGTGGCATGGCCATGCATAGGGGGTGGCGCTAAGGTCAGATAACTGTTTCTCAGGAACCATAAGGCTGGCTGAGCTGAAATTTGGTATGGTGCATCTATTATGTGCTAACATGGAAAGGGGTATGTAGTTGAGGATATAATTACTTTAAAAAAAAAACATGCCACCGCATGTTTTATACAAGGTTCTGAGGATGTCTGCAAAGTTGGGGTCATTGCTATTTATAGGGGGAGGGCTAAGGTCAGATTTCAGGAACTATAAGTCTGATCGAACTTGAATTCTGTATGATGTTTCTATCTGCTAATCTGTAAGAGTAAATTTGTCGATTACTTAATTATTTCATAAAACATGGATGCCATTAGCCAATAAGTTTTCCATGGGAATTTCACACAGCTAGCATTAGGTAAATACGTATAAATAAGTATTTAAAACATGTCGACATTTGTAAACAATATGGCCACCACATGTAAATTAATGCTAATGAGGTGGAGCCTAATTTACTCAAACAGTTGTAATTCATGATTGCTTAAATGGATTTGCACAAAACTCGAGAGGTATACAGGACAAGATTCGGGGCGTCTCTGTTTGTTCATGTTTGTGCACACAAAAACAAGCGCATCTTTTGGAAAATAAGTTGTACAGCGAAAATAATTTTTTAGATTGATTCTTTTCTCAAACTGTAAAAATAGCTTTTTGGAGCCAAAGCCATATCACCCTGCAGTTCTCGCTTTTTTTCCACTGAAGCTAAGCAGGGTTGAGCCTGGCCACTACCAGGATGGGAGACCTTCTGGGGAAAACTAAGGTTGCTGCTTGAACTTCTCAAGTAGGCGCCGATGCAAGCGGCAGCCGGTCACAGCCGCACCTTGTATATAGTATTGTACATATGCGATATGTACATGGGCTACTTGTATAGTGGAAGCATACATTGTTGCTTGCTGTGTATATACTGCTCATATGAATGTGTGTGTCTCTATATCTATCTATCTATCTATCTATCTATCTATCTATCTAATATATATATATATATTTTTGGCCTATCTTCACAAGTGTGGTGTCAGACTATTACTCTACTACAGCAGAGTGTGACTTTCAATAATTCAATTATCAAAATATTAAAAACATTCTAAGAAAGTGGAGCTGGTTTACTCAAACATTTGTGATTCATGACTGATTATATGGATTTGAACCAAACTTGAAAGACATGTTCTATACAAGGTTCTGAGGATGTCTGCAAAGGTTGGGGTGTGGTCATTGAAAGGGTGCAGAGTTAGGTTTGAATAGCTTATTCTCAAGAACCAAAAGTCTGTTTGAGCTGAAATTTGGTGTGCTGCATCATTTTGCTAATCTGTAACTGGAATTTTAATCATTACTTAATTACATCCAAAACATGAAATGCCTGCAGAAATCTGTTTGGCTGAAGGTGGTGGCTTCAGCCAATCAGATTTCAGCAGGCATTTCACACAACTGGCATTGAACTATCATCACAAAATGACAAACTTTCACAAAGCAGATTGTTGTTTGTGGCTATATTACATATACATATTTTTATGAATTATATACTTCAGTCATCTGGTATAAGTCACATTTGCACTTTCTCTTAGATGAAAAGATCAATTTGGAAGATAGTAAATGGGAGGATATTCATGTGGCTACCGGAGCACTGAAGATGTTTTTCCGAGAGCTTCCAGAACCACTCTTCACCTATACCTACTTCAATGACTTTGTCAATGCCATTAGTAAGTAGAAAGAAACCAACTTTGTGTGTGCCTGATTGTGTAAGTGTGTGTTAATGTGTTTTTATTAATGAGTGAGAATTAAAAACAAAAAATAAATTTAATGTACAGTAATCAGCATCTAGTAAGGCAGAGACAAGACGACTCCTGACTTGATGATATGAATACAGATTCTACCTGTGTGTGTGTGTGTGTTGTGTGTGTGTATAGAGATTACAGACTATAAACAAAAAATGCTGGCCATCAAAGATCTAGTGAAGCAGCTGCCTCAACCCAACCAAGATACAATGCAGGAACTTTTTAAACACCTGAGAAAGTGAGTAAATATATACATTTAACATGTGTGTTAAATGCAGGAAAACAAAAAATATATACATACTTATACATCATATAGGTAATTTAAGAATTATGGTGTCTATATAACATGTATGTATGTGTTTGTAGAGTAATAGAGCATGGCGAGGAGAATAGGATGACCACACAGAGTATCGCAATCGTCTTTGGTCCAACTCTGTTACGTCCCGAGATTGAGAACATGCACATGGCGGTACATATGGTTTACCAAAACCAAATTGTTGAGCTTATTCTACAAGAGTATGAGGCCATATTTCTTATGCCATGATGTATCTTTCGCCATTTGAAGAGTATCTTCTGAAATTATAGCCATTCTTTGAAAACAGAAATATTTAAAATGTATTAATATGCATAAGCATGTAGGATCCATTTGTAAAGTAAACCTGGCCATTTCTTTTTTTATTGGAAAACAATTGCTTTCATGGAGTGTTTTTTTTTTTTTAATTATTATTAGTAGTAGTAATTTCTTTTTGTAAAGTAGCTCTTATTGAACTATATGGCTCGGTCCATAAGTATTTAGACACAATTTTTGTAAGTTTGCCTCTGTGCTTCATTACAATGGCGTGGCAATCAAGGTGTGATTGAAGTGTTGACTTTCAGCTTTAATTCATTTGGTTTAACAAAAATATTGCATTAACTGTTTAGGAATCTTTGCAGAATACCTCCATTTTCACAGGCTCAAAAGTGGACAAACTAACAATCATAATCATTAGGATTATTTTTAATACTCGGGTGCAAATACTTTGTAGTCATTAGCTGCGTTTACGTGGGCAACAATAATCCACTCTTAACCCGATGAAGACCATCGAATTAAGGTCTAATTGAATTAAGACAGGTGGAGTACTCCTGTTTTAGTCGCATTATGGACGTGTATTACAGACATGTAAACACCTTAATCACATTATGAACGTCATGTGAGTTTTCACCGCATTTTATGAAAGGACATGATCACACATGGCAGTTCTCAACATTTTACGGTGAACAAGAGTTTGCATCCCAAACCGCATATCTGCCTACTATAGGTCTGTAGTGGGGGAAAATACATGCATCTCGGCTACTATAATATAGATGATAAGTACGCAGTTTGAGACGCAGCCCATGGCTTCAAGCAGTTGTCTATTACGTCCTCACGTATAGCATAACAAATAATTAACTGCACTTATTGCGTTCGTAAAAAAATGTAATAAACACCCACAACTGTATACGGTACCATAACGAAGATGAATTGTATGTTGATACGTGAAATCCTGGAGGCGTGGCGTGGAGACATAATGATGCGGACTGTTAATCTAATTATGTTCTAAAACATGTAATATGGGTACATGATAATACGGGTATCTTCTAAAAGCGACTCATGTAAACACCATAATCACAATATTATATTACTCAGAGTAAGGCCAATAATTAGATTACTGCTGTCCATGTAAATGTAGTCAATGACTACCTTTACTGCAGCTGCCTTCAGTTGCTGCTTGTTTGAGGGTCTTTGTCTTCAGTAAGTGAAAAGCATGCTCAATAGGGTTGAGGTCATCGGCCATTTAAGAACATTGCATTTCTTTGCCTTAAGAAGTCTTCAAGTAGCTTTTGCGCTATGTTTTGGATCATTGTCCATCTGTACTGTGAAATCGCAGTCCTTTTGCAGCATTTGATTGAATCTGAGCAGAAAGTATAGCTCTATACAATTCAGTTGGTCACTTACACCATGTTAACTGTCTCTTTAAACAGTCTTGATTCTAGAAAAAGTGTAATGACTTTTAGAAGCTTCTGATTAGCCAGTGGTCATAATTAGGAGTGTATTCAATTATATGTGGGTGTATTCAAGGGCCTACCTTTAGAAGCAGTGCCTTATTGCCTTCTTGCCAAGGGAAAATCCAAAGACCTCAGCAAAGACCTCAGAAAAAAAATTGTGGACCTACACAAGTCTTAGTACCATGAAAATTTGTACAAAAAATTGTATACAAATATAAAACTCTTGGGACCAGACAGACACTGCATCTTTGAGGCAAGAGGCACAAATGAACACAGGGTTGAACAAACTTTGAGCCAAAAGATTCAACTGAATCCCAAGATAATAACAAAGGAACTTGTGAAGGAGTTGGAGGCATCAGGTACCAAATATGTACAGTAGCTCCACCATTAAGAGAGTCTAACATCACCATAGCCTGAAATACTCCAAGACCAGGATTAAAAAAAACAAACAAACACTAAATAATAATCAGTGCTACCCATAGGACCCGACTTTAAACATTTAATTATACACTAAGTACATTTCTGCCCAAATTGTCCTTCAACTGTCTACCACTAACATCTGAAACTGCCATCAAAGTAAGATTAAGTAGTACATTAGATCGCAGGATCATTATAAAAACAAGCCATTTAAAACTGGAGGGCCTGAAGTAGTAGGAGTAGAGCTTAAATTATTTTAAACAAGAAATTTGGTAAAAGGGTGAATTTGGGACTTTTACATTGAATGAGCTCAAGGTCTGTTTCTGGAAAAAAAAAAAAAAAAGTGGCTTTTAACACAAATTTGACATGTTTGCCCTGATTGGACCTGAAGCTACACATGGGCACCAACTTGGGTTAAACATTTAATTATACAATAATTGTTTTGCCATACATCGTTTGTGATGATGGTGCATTTATTTCAGGGTGGGAGGAATATACAGTTTATAGCTCAGAGATGCCATGTTCTTTACAGAAGTACAAAATGTACCACAAGCCATTCCTTCACAGAAATTCACACATCAAGCGTGCACATTTACACTTCCCATTTGGTTTAAATACAAAAGAATGAGGGAACTGAACACAAGAACATGCTTTTTTAAAACTAACACTGGATCAATCTCTCTGACACACACACACACACACCATAAGGCCAAACATTTGTGGACACCTGACCATCACAACCATAGAATTTTTGAACGTCTCCTTCCAGATTTAGTCCCGTTTTCACTATTATAACACTCCTCTGGGAAGGCTTTGAACTAGATTTTGGAATGTGGCTATAGGGATTTGCCCATTCCCTCAAAGAGCATTAATGTCAAAGAGCACTGATGTCGTGAAAAGAGGCCTGGTGCTCAGTCAGCATTCCGGTTGATCCCAAAGGTCTTCGATGGGGTTCAGGGTCAGGGCTCGCGAGTTCTTCCACTCCCACCTTGGCAAACCTTATCTTCATAGATCTCACTTTGTGCACAGGGGCACTGTTACGCTGGAATATATTTTAGCTAGGCCTCTTAGTTCCCATGAAAGGCAACTTTAATGCTACAACACAAAGTCTTCCTTCCAACTTTTTTGTAACAGTTTAGTAAGGCCCACATATGTCAGGTGTCCTCATGTTTTTGGCCATATGTGTATGTGGTGGGAAATGGGGTGAGGCTTTTAATCTGAAGAACACTAATCCCAACTGTGAAGAATACAGGTGGTAGCATCATGCTGTGGGGGTGTTTTGCTGGAAAAGTGACTGGTGCCCTTCAGAAAATAGATGACATCATATACTGAAGCTAAACCTCCATACAGAATGTTAAAACCTGGTCACAACTGGGTCTTCTGGGAGGACAGTGATACTACAAAAGATGCCACCAAAGTTATAACAAAATGGCTTATAGAAAACAAAGTGAAAATATTGTCGTGGCCATCACAAAGTCCTGTCCTGAATTCCATAGAACATTTGTGGACTGAACTGAAAAATCATATCTGAGCAAGGAGACTCCCAAACCTGAGTTATACCAGTTGTGTCAGAGGAATGGGCAAAAACTCCAGCAATTTATTTTGAAGAGCTTGTGGAAGGATACACCAAGCATTTGATTCAAGACCAAGTAATTAAAACACAATACCATCAAATACTAACAAAGCTTATGTCAACTTTTGACCCACTCAAAATCTGATAAATATACACTTAAGTACAGTTCCCGCTGAAATTTTTTTTTTCGCTGTGCATTTGGGTTTGAGATCAGAAGATGAATGAGATGACGGATCAGAATTTCAGTTTTAATTTCCTGATATTTACATCTAGATGTGTGTAACAACTTGGAACATCCACCCATTTTGTCAAGTGATCAAAAATATTGGAACATGTGACTTGTAGGTGTTTCTTGTTACCCAGGTATGCGCTGTTAAATTGATTGTTTAAAGAATGAATGGCTCTGAACGTCTACTCTTGGTTTGTGCCCTAAGTTTTGCCTGTGAAGGCTACATTTATTGTTAAAACAGGATAAACCAACATGATGACCAGAAAGCTGTCTTTGGGAGAAAAGCGTTTTGAAGCTGAGAAAGGAGGAAAAATCTATCAGAGCTATTGCACAAGCATTGGGCATAGCCAATACAACAATTTGGAATGTCCTGAAAAAGAAACCACTGATGCGGTTATTGCAAGCAAGGGATATGCAACCAAGTATTAAGTGTTATTTACTTTAAATTAAGGCTATCTGATCCATTATGTTTGCTTGTCGAAAAATTGGGTGGTCTTCCACAAAAAGGTGCCATGTTCCAAGTTGTTTGACACGTCTAGATGTAAATATCAGCTGTATTAACTTTCATTCGGGTTTTTTTTTTAAACTGGTCACTTTATAGAAGGTAAAATTCAGCTTAACCTTCCTTTACACATATACATGCAGTCTATAAAAATTACTGACATGACTGATTCAGACCGGGCCAAAATCTCTGTGCTACGCCGGTAATAAATACAATACCTCACCTCCAATGTAAAACTAGTGAAATCTGAAAAGTACAAACTATACAACTGCATATATTTGGAGAAAAAAAAACATGAAAAATCTTATTAAAAACTAAAAACATTATTGTTGTTGATATTTTTAATACTGAAGGTAAAAATACACAATATACATGTGCACTGATGTAAACATATTTAAAAACAATACATCAACAATGAATAATACTGTAATGTGTAATGGTTAAAACAATAAAAAACAATACAATTTAACACAGTCACTTGCATCTGTTTCCTACATCAAGTGCACTCCTTCACTTGAATGTGTTCACTCCTTCATTGTCTGTCAGTTCCTCATTTTCCTATACCTTAATCTGACTGCTTATTGTCTCCAAAGCAGTAGTGTGGGGGCCAGTGCATTTGTTCCAATTCTGACCAATTCAGTTATGCCACATTATTCAGTTATTACCCTCAGGTAAATTACTAAGCACGTAATACCTGAATGATTAAATCAGGTATTACTTAATTAGTGGGAAAAAATAGTTTAGATTAATTATGGCCCTTTTGATTATAAGATTCCAAACCACTGGCATCCAAACCATTTCACATAGAAATGTTATACTGCTCTAAGCCAAAGTAAGCAGCCATAAGTATTCACAAGGCCAGCATGAGACAAAATGTAAACCCAAACTATAACACATAGTAAGAATCAAAAACTGCCTTCATGATTTATTTCTCCATCATAATAAATGTTAAAATTGTCTATTTTTCTGAGAAGTCGAAATGAAAGTTGACTTGGTTTCTAGAATATGCATCTAGAGAAGTCTTAAAATACTTCATAATTAAAACTGTTTATTTTTTTATGGATTAGCAAATTAATTAGAATGAATGGCACGTACAGCTTGGCGGTCTTGCATAAGGCTGGCGAGGGGTTCCCTAGAACCTTTCATAGTTCATCTATCACAAATTAACACATTAAGAATTCAATAATGCTAAGGGTGAAACAATGTGTTCTCATAACTGCATTCAATAAACTGGATGATCTGCAAATCTAATAGTTCACACTACTTAAATACTTGTGTTATAAATGGCATCAAAATGTATGGTTAATAAACTATAACAAATGGTAAATTAGCAAAATGTTACTATTTATAATCTCTCTAAGTACATGTTCTGAGGAGGATGTTATAAAATTAAATTACTTTATAAGCTGTATTTCTATAGTTACTCCATCACAGACCTCTCTGGACATCTACTGCACTATTAAGTGAAAATAATTCTCTGAAGGAGAAGAGCTAACACTGGTTTTGAGTTTGTGACCTACACAATTCCCTGACTGAAGTGTTTTTAAGCTGTGTCATGTTCCTACATACGATACCACAGAAAAGTGCACTTTATAATATGCATCATCTATAAGGAATTACCAACATAGCAAGGATGACCACTTAATGAACTTTTTTCATTAACAACTTACATTGTCATAATTACAATTTAATCATCAAATTCTTTTTTTGCAGATAAGCATTTAGGAGTGTTTACATTAAATTAGAATTGAATATGGATTCCAACCAAACATATGATTTATACCACAAAAATAATAATTTAGATGTTTAATGGATTACATATCAATTACTTTTTTTTTTTTTTTTTTTATCTTTATAGATGATCCCATGGTATGTAAGTGCAAACTTATTTCCTTTGTACAAACACAAAAACAAAATTGCTATGCAAACACTGGCTGGCCTAATTGGAATAAAAATACTGAAATGGTATTTACTTGAGGCATTATGTATTCATAAATAAAATCGTAAATGTACCTACAATGCATCTTAGTTTTTATCTCAAAGTACTAAAATATTGATAAAATACTGATTTAGTAAACTTCACTGGCAATAAAAATGTGTAGAAATGTCACCTGACTGCAGATGGAACAATTCAAAGTAAGTCATCAGTAACAACACCAAACTGGAAGTTGAGGTTCAGTAAAACCTTTCAGTTGAATCCAGCTAATGAAATTTAACATTTTCTGATTAGTTATATAGCTAGTTTACAGACTGCTGTAATTTGTGGATCAGGCACACCAGTGATTCATACACAGTAAATTAAAAACAAAATAATACTTCCAAAGTAACCCACTGTCTTCAAGAGTCAACCAAAGGCTTGTCAAGCCTTAATCTTTCACAGCAATATGGAGTTACTAGAGAGAAACATCATTACATGTTTTCTACAGTGTCGTCTTTTCTACATGTCATTCTCCACTGGTTTTCCCCATTTCCTCCTCTGTTTTGCTGTCCATCATGTCTTGCATGCCAAAAGTCTTCACCACTTCCTTTTCCAGAGTATCCAACTCCACTGGGTCCTCTTCTGTCACCTGTTTTTTCCCTCCTCTTCCCACTTCCTCCTCCTCATCATCATATTCCTCACCAACCCTGACCACTCTTATGTCACTCATGTCAAAGCCAGAAAAATCTTCCTCACCATCTTTTTCTCCTTCTGGTTCATCATCATCATCATCATCATCTTCTTCTTCTATCTCCTCTTCAACTTCGCTCTCCCTCTCATCGGAGTCAAGCTGTGAGGGAGGTGTAGATGAAGCATTATTTGGCTCTGGCTGGTCATAACCCTCCTTCTTGCAGTAGGAGTAGCGATGGTTCATGTGTTGGGAGTAAGAGCCGGAGTGTGAGAAGCGTTTGCCACATTTATCACACTGGTATGGTTTCTCTCCAGAGTGTAGACGTGAGTGCTCGATTAGGTGGTGCTTGTGTTTAAATGCCTTTTTACAGACTCCACACTCATGAGGACGTTTACCTGTATGATGACAGTGAAAATAGAAATTTGATATATGTTCCACAACAATGCTGTGCTAATATCTTCTACACTGTTTATTAATAGCTTCGTAATCAATTTGTATTAGCCCTTATGCTGCAGCCATGCTAGGCTTTAAGCATGCATATTTCTGTTAGACGCCACTGCGAATATGGGCGGGAACAGGATACATCATCATACTTCAGGGCACTGCGTTTGGATATGTAATTACGTTTTACAGCGACTAAAATGTCAGACAATATTTGAAGCCAGTAAAAATTTTGTCATAATATAATAATAATAAACTGTATTTTATAAAGCGCCTTTAAAAGCAGCTTCTCAAATCGCCGTACACAAGATAAGCAGTACACAGAAAAATAAAATCATAAAGTTAATAACAACAATATAATAAGTTGAGCTTTAAAAATGCCAAGAGTATGGGCTTCCCTGAATTCACGAGGAAGAGCGTTCCAAAGTGAAGGAGCATAGACAGAGAAAGCCCGGTCACCCATAGATTTCAGGTGCATTTGTGGAACAGTTAACAAATTACACTGTGAGGAGCGCAGTCTGTGATTTGGGGCGTAAGGGATTAACAAAGCAGATAAGTACTGAGGAGCCAAGCCATGTACTTCTTTGTAGGTCAACATCATGATCTTAAAATCAACACGGAACCTGACCGGGAGCCAGTGTAAAGACTCCAGAACAGGAGTAATATGATCACATTTCCTGGTTCCCTCCGTGATCCTGGCAGTAGAGTTTTGTACATATTGCAATTTATTGATTGTGGATTTAGAAACTCTAGGTGCAGTCTAGCTATATTTCTGAGGTGAAAAAAGGATGTTTTAATAGTGCTCCGAATAAAAGAATCAAATGTAAGGCTGGTATCGAAAATTACTCCAAGGTTCTTCATTTTACTTTGAGTCTCTAGAACAGAGCCATCAACAAACAGAGACATTGGACCAGCTTTAAGAATTTGATGACGGGAACCTACAAGCATAACATCAGTTTTTCCGCTGTTCAGGCACAGAAAATTATTTCATCCATGTTTATATCTCAGAAACACAACAAACATCAAGGTTTTCACCTAAAGTGATAATGGAGGCCGAGCGATCGCAGCAGATGCCCAAGTGGAGATAAATAAATATTGAAAAGTAAAGGGCATAAAACTGATCCCTGAGGAACACCAGTGACCACAGAGCTAGTGTCATACCTCTAACCACCCATAAAAATAAACTGGGAACGGTCAGTAAAATAGGATTTAAACCAGTTTAAAACTGTCGCGGACACACCAAAAACACTTTCAAGGTGGGTAAGTAAA
The DNA here is from genome assembly GCA_022414735.1 of Noturus placidus. Taxonomy (NCBI): domain Eukaryota; kingdom Metazoa; phylum Chordata; class Actinopteri; order Siluriformes; family Ictaluridae; genus Noturus; species Noturus placidus. Next base: position 33,668 of record JAFFST010003064.1, on the reverse strand, counting down.
ATACCATGATCCATAGTATCGAAAGCAGCTTTAAGGTCAAGAAGAAGAATGGAAGTAGCGCCAGAATCAGAGGCCATCAACACGTCATTGGTAACTTTGACCAATGCCGTTTCAGTGCTGTGAAATTTATGAAAACCTGACTGAAAGGGTTCGAAGAGGTTATTGGGCGGCTGTGGCTCAGTCGGTAGAGCGGGTTGTCCACTAATCCACTAATCGTGGGGTTGGTCGTTCGAATCCCGGCCCAGGTGATCCCATGCTGAAGTGTCCTTGGGCAAGACACTGAGTTGCCCCCGATGGCAAGCTAGCACCTTGCATGCAGCTCTGCTACCATTGGTGTGTGAGTGTGCTCTCATTAGTAAGTCGCTTTGGATAAAAGCGTCTGCTAAATGAATAAATGTAAATGTATTGGCTGTAAGATGATTACAGAGTTGAGCGGCAACAACACGCTCAAACATTTTTGCCATAAACGGAAGATTTGAGATGGGACGAAAATTGTTAAAATCATCCACAGAAACATTTTCTTTCTTTGGTACTGGTGTAACAGCAGCAGTCTTAAGTACTGCTGGAACGACCCCAGTCTCAAGTGAATCCTTTATAATACTGAGGATAGTAGGGCACCACACATTGAAGCATGATTTAAGTAGACTCTTAGGAATTGGACCCAGCAAGAAAGTGGTTGATTTCATGCTGGACCTCCCTTGTGAGAGCCTCAGAATCAAGCAGTGAGAAATGAGTAAAAGAAACACCAGAGAACCCAGATGGACAAAAGAGTGAAGTGGCAGAGTCAAGTGTAACAGCAATTTCTTTGCGAACATCATCAATCTTGGAATTAAAAAACTGAAGAAAAGACTTACATAGCTGCTGAGAAACAGGCAAAGTGGTAACAGCATTAACTTGAAGCAATCTGTTTATGGTTTGGAACAAGTGTCTGGGATTATTTTGATTGTTTCTATTTGTTAAATATGCCATCTGTTCCAGTTTTCAAAGGACACGACAAACCAGCACTCTATTTAAAAAAAAGATTTAAAAGCGGTGTTATAAAGTATAGGATAGCTAAATACCGCTGAAATTATCGCTTAAATTTTTGCATTTTTTTTTTTACTAAAAAGGTCATGTAGTGACACTGTGATCATCTATTGATCACATGTCTTCACGTGATACGATTACACAGGTCAGAGTTTACCACATTTTAACTTTCATTATGCAATGTAGTACAAAAAAAAATGTATGAGCTTGTGTTTCAGGTCTGCCGTTTTCTAATGTGTTTGAATGAAAGTCAATGGAGCGGTAAAGCCTAGTGTGACCATGGCATTACTTGGGGCTAAACTACATTTCTATGTTACACAAGAATCAACCAGTTTTGAATCACTACCAAAGGTCATTGTTTTAGTTAGAATACATTTTATAACACTATTTATTAACTAGGTACAATTAAATTGATTTTAAAATATAGTTAAGGGATTATTAATACACTATGACCAAAAGTATGTACACACACCTCCTAATTACATTTACATTTATTCATTTAGCAGACGTTTTTATCCAAAGCGACTTACAAATGAGTGCACACACACACACCAATGGTGAGTCCCAAATTCGAGGATAATCCGAAAATGCCAAAAAGTGAGAAAAGAAATTAAGCAGTTAGAAAATTGGAGGCAGAGAGACAAGCTCTGTCAATTGAAATTAAGCTATTGCACTCCCAAAGTTGATACTGCTATATCAAATAAAAAGAGCCAAGCCAGGGAGAAAGAAAGAGCAGTTGAAATAAGGAGTTCTAAAAGCAAATTTAAAAAAAAAAAAAAATCAATGACTACACGGTGACATGGAAACTGTTCCTCAGTGGTGGAATGAACTTCCAACCTCAATCAGGACTGCAGATTCACTCACCATCTTCAAGAAACAGCTAAAGACCCACCTCTTTGGTCAACACCTAACCATCTCAAAAGTTTTTTTTTTTTTTTTAAATTTGCACTTACACCTCTACTCTGCACACGTTGCTTCTTCTGGTACTCAATTAATAGATCTTGTATAGTAGCATTACTTGTATTGCTCTCTGCTTGATATCACTTTGCTTGTATCTCTCATTTGTAAGTCGCTTTGGATAAAAGTGTCTGCTAAGTGAATAAATGTAAATGTAAACGATTGGCATAAAACATAACTTAGAAGTAGAAAAAGAAAAATATAAAATATAACCTAAAGGATATAAAAGATAGATGGCAGAAAAAAGTATGGACAACATGTGGAATAATGTGCTGATATGTGCATTTATATGTGCAATACAACGCTGTGCAACACCGAGTTGAGGTAGTTGCACATAATAAATGTTTATAAATACAGGATAATATGCATATATTAACAGGAATTTATGGGGGTGTAGGTGTTTTGCAAAATAAATCCCAGGTCTAGTCCTAGGTGCTCCTTTTCAGTCTCTCTCTGTTGGCCTTAAGGGAGCGGAAGTACTTCCCTGACCACAACAGTGAGAAGAGTCCATTGTCCGGATGGCCGGATGGATTTTTACAGCCGATACTGATCCAGATACCAATGATCTTCACCATCATCCTTGACCTTTGTCCAGCACTGCTTGCTGATCGCACAAACCTTGGAAAGTCCACCTATCGTGATTGCTGCTGTTCCCAAACCAGGCTGTGGTGCTTTCCATCAGGATACTTTTGATGGTGAAGGTGTAGCAGCTCATTATTGTGGCATTCCAGTGATGAGGGTGAGGGAGGGTGAGACATGTCTGCCCACCTGTACTTCTTGTAGTCTGCCTGTCAGGAAGTTGGAGATCCACGGACACAGGGGTGGACCAAGTCTCAGGTCCTCCAACTTGGTGGGGAGTTTGGAGGGCATTATAGTGTTAAATGTTGAAACAAACAGCATTTTAACATAATGTCCCCTCTTGGTGTCCAAATGGCTCAGGGCTCTAAGTCAGAGCTGTGTGATGGCATCAAGTTTTGAGCGATTGAGATGGTATGCGAATTGTAATAGTGTCAAGTAATGAAGAGGTGATTAAGTCTCTGACCAGCCTTTCAAAGCACAACCAAGGTTAGGGTCACAATAGTCACTAAGGCAGGCGGGCTGAGGTTTCTTAGGGACAGAAATGATAATGGACTGTTTAAAGCATGTGTGAATTACAGACTGTGCCAGGTAGAGGTTAAACATAGCCGTGAACACTGGTGCCAGCTAGTCAACACAGGCCCTAAGGCCTTGACATGAGATCCCATCTGTTCCTGCTGCCTTCCTTGTGTTCACAAGGGTTTCCCCTTCTGACACACTCTGCATGCATGCTGCCATTAGCACTGTTAGTGCTGGGAGCACTGTTAATGCTGTTAGTACCACTAGTTCCATTAGCGCTGGTAGATGCAGCCTTGAAGTGAGCATAAAAAGTGTTCAGCTCATCCACAAGAGTCGTGTCTGAACTGTGACCCTAGTTTCTTGTATACAGTGCCTTGCAAAGTATTCGGCCCCCTTGAACTGTTCGACCTTTTGCCACATTTTAAGCCTCAAACATAAAGATATAAAACTGTAATTTTTTGTGAAGAATCAACAGGTGGGACACAATCATGAAGTAGAACGAAATTTATTGGATATTTCAAACTTTCTCAACAAATAAAAAACTGAAAAATTGGGTGAGCAAAATTATTCAGCCCCCTTAAGTTAATACTTTGTAGCGCCACCTTTTGCTGCGTTTACAGCTGTAAGTCGCTTGGGGTATGTCTCTATTAGATTTGCACATCGAGAGACTGAAATTTTTGCCCATTCCTCCTTGCAAAACAGCTCGAGCTCAGTGAGGTTGGATGGAGAGCGTTTGTGAACAGCAGTTTTCAGTTCTTTCCACAGATTCTCGATTGGATTCAGGTCTGGACTTTGACTTGGCCATTCTAACACCTGGATATGTTTATTTGTGAACCATTCCATTGTAGATTTTGCTTTATGTTTTGGATCATTGTCTTGTTGGAAGACAAATCTCCGTCCCAGTCTCAGGTCTTTAGCAGACTCCATGAGGTTTTCTTCCAGAATGGTCCTGTATTTGGCTCCATCCATCTTTCAATCAATTTTAACCATCTTCCCTGTCCCTGCTGAAGAAAAGCAGGCCCAAACCATGATGCTGCCACCACCATGTTTGACAGTGGGGATGGTGTTTCAGGGTGAAGAGCTGTGTTGCTTTTATGCCAAACATAACGTTTTGCATTGTTGCCAAA
>JAFFST010003063.1:0-10965 GCA_022414735.1 Noturus placidus | reverse complement strand
CCTCACTCTCTCTCTCTCTCTCTCTCTCTCTCTCTCTCTCTCTCTCTCTCTCTCTCTCTCTCTCTCTCTTTCCACACACTCACTCTCTCCCAGACTCATTTCTTCATTTGGACCTTTTCGATTTCCTTTGTCATCACTCCTTTGAATATACACATTCTAATTCAAAACACACACATGTTCATTTGTATTTACATCTTGTAAAAACAAAACCAAACAGCTGAGATCTGGAAAGATGAAAGAAGCTGAATTACAGACGACTGATCATCATGGTGTACGTGTTTGTCAATAAATTCTAAGCAGTGTTGCTTATTTCTTGCTTTTTTGGAAAGAAAAAATAGTATCAATTGGCTACTATGAGAAGCTCCGAGCTGAACACTGTTGAAGCCTGGAGTACTGTAACAGCGCTTATTAGAAGTTTTTAATGTATTTCTGTTCACTTTGCTTTCAAGCGGTTTCAGTACTGCTCACTTCAGCTGAACTTTGACTGACATGGCTTTGTGAAGAAGAAGAAAGAAAAAATCACCAACCAGATTCAAGTGACGATACAACGAACGGTAGAGGGCACACGGTGCGCCTCACACCTCCAGGGTTGGAGATTCGATTCCCAGCATGGCCCTGTGTGCGTGGCATTTGCATGTTCTTCATGTGCTGTGGTTGTTTCCTCCGGGTACTCCGGTTTCCTCCCCCTGTCCAAAGACATGTGTGGTAGGCTGATTGGCGTGTTTGTAGTGTATGAATGTGTGTGAGAATGTGTATGTGATTGTGCCCTGCGATGGATTGGCACTCTGTCCAGGGTGTACCCTGCCTTGTGCCCCATGCTCCCTGGGATAACTACATTTTACAGATCATTCCAGGCCCAGGGAGTAGGCTCCAGGTTCCCCATGACCCTGAAAGAAGGATAAGTGGTATAAAAGATGGATGGACAGATATTAGACACTTCATATAACACTTCATTTTGGTCAGGCACATGGTGGACCCAGATCCTAGGGAATATCCCCTAGAGGGGATTCACGTCTAGGGCTAGTTCAATGCAGCTAATCCATCTACGAGTATGTACCAGCTTTGGGAGGTGGAAAGAAAGAGCCATGCAGAAATGCGGAGAACATGAAATTCAATTGCAGAATTGAACTGGAATCTCAGGATCTCAGGACTGATCTGCAGCTGTGAGGTGAAAATGCACTAGAGGCATATGCACCATCTAAAAAAAACCCCCATACATTGTATTAGGTGCCTGAACCTTGTATTGAATTGCATCCTGGCCTACCTGTTGCTGGTCATGAGTTGAATCAGGTGTGTTAACAGTCTATAGGCCAAAAGAAATGATGAAATCAAAAGTAATCATTTTGGTTATGTTACAGTATTGCCCTCTGCTGAAAATATTTCATGGGATTGCAGTATAGACATCGCTTTCCACCACATGAGAGTAGTACTGCTGTTAGACTGAAGGTCTTCACAGGGATGTACGCCTAGAACTGATTCTACCACAGTGCTGTTGAATTCTCAAATCCGATTGGTCATGAAATTGCTTTTAAATAGCAGCAGTTTTGACAGTAGTGTCCGGCTTTGAAAATGCTTTGCACTGCTTTATCACACGGAGTTGTATGGCAGTTAATCCACATGAATCCACTATTAGTATTTATTTATCCTTTATTTAACCAGGAAGATCCCATTGAGATATCACAATCTCTTCTTCCAGGGAGACCTGGTCAAGACGGCAACGCATAGAGTTTCACACAGAGATAATCACAGAAAACAATATGCATAGAAAACAATAAGAGTAAAATCAAGAAAAGCACATACAACACTCCTTTAACACTTTGCCAAAGCCGTTTAAAAGTACTCAGAGGTGGTAATATCTCTAGTTTAACTACATTTTACAGATCGCTCCAGGCCCAGGGAGCGTGAAAAGGAAAAGCATGTTAGCCAAATTTTGAGTATACCTTCGGGACTTTTAACCGAATGCGTGATTGAGATCTAGTACAAGAACTAATCATTACCTATTTCACCGAACAGGCTGCACAACTACTAGTCCAGGTTCTTCAAAACTGGACTATTGCAAGGCACTACTCTTGGGCCTCCCAGCAGCTCCATGAAACCCCTTCAGATGATTCAGAATGCAGCAGCATGTCTCGTCTTCAACTAGCCCAAATGGACCCATGTCAGACCCCTCTTCATCTTCCTCCACTGGCTTCCTGTAGCCACCCGTATCAATTTCAAGGCCTTAATGCTCACCTACAAGACCTTGTCTGGAACAGCACCCCCTACCTCAACACTCTCCTTGAGGTTTATGTTCCCTCATGCAAATCTGCGAGCGATATTCCGTGAACACCTAACTAACCCCTAAAACTCCAACCCTACATAATCCTTAAAAAAAACAACTCTAATCCTAGCACTTTGTTTTTCTAGAGCTCAATTAAAAACTCTTGTACGGTAGCACTACTTATATTGTTCTACGCTAGATATATCGCTTTGCTTGTATTTCCTCATTTGTAAGTCACTTTGGATAAAAGCATCCGCTAAATGAATAAATGTAAATATTTGTATAAAAAGTTAAGAGATTAGAAATATAAGCAGGCATATGAATGTCTTATAATTCATATGATGACACTTTCTGTGTGGGGCCATATGGAAGGAGTCTCCAGTGTCGGCGCTTTGCAGCAGTCTGTAAGTTTATCGCCATGGGAAAGTCTTCAGGACGTAGCACTTTGCACTTTTCTTGATAAGAGACGAGAAAGAGAGAACGTTGAGAGAGCTGTTGTCTCGTGGACATTTCAGAAAATTGAATGGGTAAAATACAATATGCAGTTCATTTATACCCAAATTGCTGTGGTATAAAAGGAATGTTATGGGAATGCAAGTCTTCACACTTCAGGGCTTCAGTTATTGATTAGCGCAGTGGTTCTCAAACTTTTCCAGGGCAAGGCCCCCCAAATGGCATTAACATTTGACTGAGGCCCACTTTTGCAAGATGTCTTTAAAACACATTAAAAATACAGACTTTTGAATATATTCCCCTTTTTTATTAATAATTACATCTTACATCTTTACATTACATTACATTAGGAATTGATTGTGTGTGTGTGTCTGAGAGTGAGAATTTTTTTTTGACACAAAGTTGTTGAGGCCCCCCTGGCGCCCCCTGGAGGCCCCCAAGTGGGCCGCGGCCCCCACTTTGAAAACCACTGGATTAGCGCATCGCATCGAGTTTTATTAACTGAACTTTTAGGGATTTTCTTTATTGTATGTCGGGATGTATTTTGAAGAAGAATGTTGCGCGATCTGTTGATTAACTCATGTTATATGCATTTCAAACCGCACATGTGAACTCCAAGATGCAGTGGCAGGCAACGTCAACTTCCTCTGCTCATAGTCTACATACTGTTCATCCTTGAGAGACACGGTATTTGACATTGCTTCCTCTCAGTCCATTACAGTAATGTATTAGGTACTTAGTGAGTCTGTAATAGCAGTAAAGCCTGAACAGCAGTTCCATAATCTTAGACAAGGACACACAGGCCTTGACACGCACACACACACACATTTGGGGTTTTTTGTAGTGTTTTTTTTGGTCACGATTTGTTTTCTTAATATTTACAACAATGTCATGTAATTTGAGAAAGACTGGCCTATCTTATTTCTTTACTAGTTTACTGCTAGTAGTAAAGTAATTCGCTAGTTAACATCTTTTAACAGTTTGAGCTTTACTTCAGTGTGTTAGTGGTTCATATACTGCAACGTGATGTTCCTTGGCACTCTGTACACATGCTAAACAGTATTAGACAAAACAAAACCAAAATCACAAGCTTTCCAGATCGCCGGCCCTGCTTTTATTTCCAGGAAATTTTTTAAATGTGTAAATATTTGTATTTACATAAAAACATTCAACAACTGAGACATAAACTGAACATGTTTCACAGACATTTGAGGAACAGAAGTGGAATAACGAGTCCCTGAAGCGGGTCAATATTAAAAGTAACAGTCAGTATGTGGTGTTCTCCAGCTGCTTTAAGTACTAAAGTGCATCTCATCCTCATGGACTGCACCAGATTTGTCAGTTCTTTCTGTGAGATGTTATTCCACTCTTCCACCAAGACATTTGCAAGTTCCCGATCACGTCTGGGGAACACACGGTTACATGTAATTTTCCACTGCAAGGACAATCAGCTGTCCTTCCTGTCTCCCTGTAGCACTGTCTTAGGCGTCTTACATTACAGACATTGCAGTTTATTGCTCTGAACACATCTGCAGTCCTCATGCCTCTCTGCAGCAGGTCTATTGCATGTTCACGCAGGTGAGCAGGAACCCTGGACATCTTTCTTCTGGTGTTTTTCAGAGTCAGTGGAAAGGTCTCTTTACTGTCCTAAATTATTGTAACTGTGACCGTAATCGCTTCCCGCCTGTAAACTGTTCGTGTCTTAAGGACTGTTCCAAAAGAGCATGTGAAATTATTGTTTATGCTTCAATGAACAAGCATGAAAAACATCGTTTAAACCCTTCACAATAAAGATCTGTAATGCTTATTTGGATTTTACAAAATTATCTTTAAAATACAGACTCCTGAAAAGGGACGTTTCTTTTGTTTGCTGAGTATATATAGTGCACAGTCCAAAAAGCATTGTGCCAAAGCCAAAAACCTCTTGGTCTCATCAGGCCAAAGAAACGTTCTACACAATTTACTGAATCTCCAAGTTAGTGTTTATACTATTTTGCCTGCCACTAATTCCCCCTTCCCTTGATGGAATAGAAATCAACAACTTCCGGTGTCTCTGAGTTCTGAAAAGCTGTAACATACATACGAGTGATTTGAACTACTTCTACTTGGCATCCTATGAGGTAGGAGCCACTGCATTGGGGCATGGCCCAAACCAAGAGTGAAAAGGTATAAAGGTAGTATTGGAGTGTGAGGAGCTCCTACTTTTAAGATTCTAGCTTATAAACACCAGAAATCCTTTTCCTCCTCCACAGTGAACTCGCACAAAGAGCCCCTTCAAAGAAATGCTTAGGACTGCGAGATTAAGGTGATCCAAATCCACCTGAGAAAAAAAAGAGGCACAGGTTAATAGGAATGGTGGAGGAATTGGATTGGACAACATCTGGATTGGGTGAGTTCTGCACTGGGTAGTGTAGCTCCCTCACAGCTCATGGTTTCTAGGGTTTCTGTTTATTTGGAGTTTCACACGTTCACCTTGTGTCTGCGTGGGTTTCATCCAGGTTCTCTGGTTGTCTCGGACTTCACCAAAAACTGAATTGGCCATTATAAATTGCCCCTATGTGTGAATGAGTATGTGCATGGTACACTGCTATGGACTGGAAGCCCATCCAGGGTGTATTTCTGTGTAATACCAAGTTTTCCCTTAATATTCTGACCAGGATATAGTGTGAAAGGGAGTGAGCGACATATGTGGAAACGGAGCTGTCCTTCCAGCTTTAAAGTATTTACTAAAATGTACGACCATAAACATAGCTCCAAGTACACTATACAGCCAAAAGTATGGTATGATCACCATACGCATCCCATTTCAAACCATGGGCATTAATATAGAGTTTGTCCCACTTTGCTGCTATAAAAGCCTCCACTCTTCTAGGACGTCTTTCCACTAGATTTTATTGCGTGCCTGTGTGGTTTTGCCCATTCATCCATAAGAGAATGAGTGAGGTAAGACACTGCTGTTGGGCAAGAAGCCCTGGTTGGAATATGTTTGGGCCCCTTACTTCCAATGAAGGGGAATGGTAATGCTAAATTCTAGACAATTGTGTGATTCCAACTTTGTACCAACAGTTTGGGGGAAAACACAGATATGATTGTGATGGTCAGGAGTCAACAAATGTTTGGCCATATAGTGTATATACTAATAAGTACAATAGAGAAATGGGTGCCTGAAATTAACATGTGAATTTGAAAAAAAAATCTCCTCTCATCCAAAAAAATGGTAAAATGAAGAAATCAATGGAGCAATATTTAGACACACAAATATAAAAAGGTGTGTTATAATTCCGTTGCATCAGGCACAGGAAATAACTGGTCCTAGGAGTTCTTTGGTACAGCTTCCGTTCTTGGAGCAGTTCAACCCAACTTTTTTCTTCCTTATTTCACCTCCTATCTCAGAAGATTTCTGACTGCTTTTCTGGCATTTCTTCCTAGATGCTGCACCATACAGTACATTGCAGAGCATATTACATCAGCTTGACACATTATTTGCAATCCTGTATTCAGAGCTTGTGTAATGTCTTGTATGTTGCACCATGGTACTTCAGGCACAGTATACTGTTCCACATGATGCTTGTTTAGATCCAGGTAGAAGAAAACAACTCTATTTATGCCCTCTCAGGTGACTCATCTACAGTGATTACTCCTAGTAATAATTAAATACAAACCCCTTGTCCCTGATTTCCAGCACTCAACTCCTTGCTGCCTCAGATTTTTAAGAATTTTAATAAGAGATTAGAGCATTTTCCACACATCTGCACATCTCAGTAATGATCATCCTGTTTGGATTTACATTTACATTTACATTTATTCGTTTAGTGGGCGCTTTTATCCAAAGCGACTTACAAATGAGGACGTAAATGCAAAGTGATATATCAATACAATACAAGTAGTGCTACCATACAAGATTTATAATTGAGTTCTAGAGAAGGAAAGTGCGCAGAGTCGAGATGTAAGAGCCAGAGTATGTTTATAAATTATTTATTTAGTTGGAAAGGTTTAGATTACTGATGCGTCGCCACTTCTTATATGTTCAATTAAGGATCACTTCTATACACCATGAGTATCTCACTTTAATATTAAATCTACAAAACTGAATGATTATGGATTTCCTTTAAACACTTCAATCAATGTACATATAGGACAATTAAAGACAATCAAGGACATTTAAGATTTAAGAAGTTATCTTATGTGGATAATCATGTGGTTAAATTTAAGAGGGAGAAATCCACCCATCCATCCATCCATCCATCTTCTATACCACTAATCCTTTAAGGTCATGGGAAACCTGGAGCCTATCCCAGGGAGCATCGCATCGGGAACAAAACGGGGTACACCCTGGACAGGGTGCCAATTCATCGCAGGGCACATTCACAAACCCATTCATACACTACAGACACTTTGGACATGCCAATCAGACTACCATGCATGTCTTTGGACTGGGGGAGGAAACCGGAGTACCCGGAGGAAACCCCCGCAGCACGGGGAGAACACACACGGCAGCGGTGGGAATCGAACCCCCGACTCTGGCGGGCTGAAATGAATGTACGAACGAACGTGCGCCACCAAGAGGGAGAAAACATGAAATTACAATGAAACGAAAGCAGAGATGTGACAGATACACTACACAATATGATGTGAGAAAATATACCAAGAGAAATAAGTACAAAACCTTACAGCTAAAAATACAATAATAAATAATAATAATAATAGGAAAGTACTAGTAGTATTACAAGTAACAACAGGACCAACAATGCTAATCTACAACACTGTGTTTTTGATTTGTTGGTTTATGTGCTTGTGTGTGTGTGTGTGTGTGTGTGTGTGTGTGTGTGTGTGTGTGTGTGTGTGTAGGAGACCAGATTAGGCTCAATCTCTAACAAGACACACTATGAAACCAAGATTCATGGCCTTATAAAGCAGTAGGGGAAAATGTCTGGAGTTCATTAGGAAGTGAATTAAATTTTACAGTCTTGTTCAATTATGCTATCCTGCACTAATTAGGCTTTTGCATTACACGCGGATTTGTGGTACACTAGTGGATTCTCTCTTTCATTTGTGTTTAGCTAGAGAAATGATTTTCGCACCGTATGCAGTATTCTACAGAGCCACTGAAGTAACAATGTCGTTATTTTTAATAAGGCATGGCAACAAATTATCACACTGAGACCACAAGTTAATTGTTAGAACACAGACTCGGAGTTGGATGCGAGTGCAGGTAAAATGTCAGGTTATTAGGAAGGCAGAGAAATCTTAATCATAAGGCAAAAGCAGCGTGATAAGCAATCCAGAGTCGAGCAATCAGTAAGTAGAGTAACAAAACTTTCATCAGAAACATGGGCAAAGACAAAGATCAAAACCAGGAATCAAAGAACAATAACAACGGCATGGTAATGACAGAATATGAGGGAATTACTTCACAAGCAATTTCTTCGCCCTGAGGCTGTTATAGAATGAGGCTTATATAGGTGAACATGCAAGTGATAGTCATGTGACATGGTCAGATGAGGTGCAGTGGCTGATGGGAAATCGTAGTCTATAGTCCATTTTCCAGAATTTACATAACATTAATATTTTGAGGTCACAAACTACGAATCTTATGTATTGTGTAACTTGAGCCCATGAATGAATACTGTATGTTTATTGTGGAATGTCGTACATATTTCAATGCCTCTGGTTAATTATCTAGTGGAAACGTACGAAAAAAGTTTGTTCACATTGAGAATAGATAACCTGGGCGAATAGTGTCTATGGCAGAAAGCCAGTGACTCCAGTGCAGTATGTCCTTATGTCTCATCCCACCACTGAAGTATTATCAATCACCCCCATGCTTACTGTATATTCTGTGGCCACAATAGACTAATTCAGTCATTTTGTTCTGTATCTAGCTCATTTTAAAATACATTTGTTGGACTCGATAAATTTATTTGTAACCAAGATGTCACCTAAGCAGCTCTGTAATGTTCTGTCTAGCAAAACAATGACTTTAAGAAATGTGAAAACTGTGATTGGTCGACGGCCAAAACTCAGGCAATTAGTGTAAACAGAGGCAAACAATTTGTTGTCGAGATGCAATGGCACAATCAATGAAATTGAAGATGGGTTGTTAACAGTTAAGGCAGACGTACACGAGAAAAGGCTTGGCATTTACACAATGAATAAATGGCAAGATGCTGCAAAGACATTCTGGTCTAGCAGAGCTTGTATACTAATGAGAAATTGGTGATATGAGTTGACTGGGACAGTGGTAATCCAGCTTGACCGAAAATCCTGGCCTTGCCTGGGATGTGACACTGATTTGGTGATCTAGCCTGATATGCCTCTCCTTTTCCTCTATCTTTCTTTAAGCAAGATTTCACAAATGACATTTGACTCTTGTAGCCTTACCCAAGAACAAGAGATCAGCAAGGCTTTGGATTTGTGAATCACTTCTTGTTCTGCTGCAAGTCCAAAAGCACAGTTTATTCATGTCATAGTTCACTAGGAATTTTGCTTTGAAGTTCGTCTTGCTGGATCTTGTTGCTGTTTTAATAAAAGCCCAATATACAGTGTCTTGCGAAAGTATTCGTCCCCCTTGAACTGTTCGACCTTTTGCCACGTTTCAGGCCTCAAACATAAAGATATAAAACTGTAATTTTTTGTGAAGAATCAACAACAGGTGGGACACAATCATGAAGTGGAACGAAATTTATTGGATATTTCAAACTTTTTCAACAAATAAAAAACTGCAAAATTGGGCGTGCAGGTGTTTAGAGTTAATTCGCTGATTAGAGCTCTTCTCAGGTCGACATTTCTGTATTATAAATTCTTTATTCTAATATTTTAAGATACCGGATTTTTGATTTCCATGAGGTGTAAGCCGTAATCATCGAGATTAAAACAAAAAAAGCCTTGAATTATTTGACTTTATGTGAAAACTCCGCTTTTCGTGCTAAATGACAGAAAAACTTTTCCATGATATTCAAATTTTTTTAGATGCACCTGTGTGTATATATATATATTGCTGTATATTGCTGACAAACAGTTGTGTTATCAAGCTAAACGACTCTATTAATTAAAGAAGTTGCTTTATGGGAACTCTACAGTGAGTATCTGGAGTGTGAAGATATAAATCATTTAAGAAAAATGCTGTCTTAAAACATTGACCGGTTTAAATCAAATTATCACACACTGGGCTAAAAAAGCAGCTGAACAAATTGTTATGTTGATACTTTCTCAATTAGCGTACAGAGTCACGGCAGTGTAAACTGTGCATGTTGCGCAGATGTACAGTATGTGCAATGTTTTATCAGTGTGAATTGGTTTCCAATAATCTTCATTGTCTAAATTGCCATTTTTCTTTTTGCATACTATAGATCTGTTCCCATGCTATCTTGAGTAAAATAGTAAAAGTAAAACTTTCACACTGGTAAGATGCCATTCATTTTTTTTAATTGGGTTTCAGATGTAATAGTGCTTTTAACTATATAGTTTCTTTTAAAATGACATTTATGAAATACCATTTTTAATTGACACAATGAATCATTAATGGTTGACACCCAATACATTGTTTAGCTTTGGTTAAGTACTACGTTATCTGGACTGGCTCGTTGTCGATTTGTCATGATTCAGGACTATATTGCACACATATTTTAAAGGAATTTGGGTCGAACATTGAACTAGGTCGACTTACAGTGGATATAAAAAAATCTACACACCCCGGATATGACTAGAAGTATGCTTCTGTGCAACCAAGATAAATCATGTTAGATCTTTTTCCACATTTAATATGATATACATGTTCCGCACATTAAAATGAATAATGCGTGTGTGGGGTGAGATAACTTCTTTATTTGTTTAACTATACATGGTCCTGTAATTAATGACAATAACATATTATGAGAGAACAGACTACACGCAGCGACAGCGCAGCTCAACCCTCAGTGTAGTGACATTCTAACTCTGTGTTTTCGCGGGTGTTTTCCCCCTACCACTGCTCATCAGCGCCCTCTAATGGTATAAGTACCAAATCTTTTTTCTGTCTCTCTTAATATTTTAATGGAAATTGTTGAATAATGCTAACAGCAAAAATTAAAGGCATCCAGTCTTACTGATTAGTGTCCATACTAATAGCCAAAATAATATGGGGGGTGTCTTCTTATTAACCAGGTGTCACGATCGCTGAGATCGTCGTCTCTGGGCCTCTACCCACCTACAGACGGGGAGCTGAAAGATTCAGTAGACTTCTGGCTCTAAATGACTGGCTAGTTAACTTTTGC
>JAFFST010003055.1:3924-17904 GCA_022414735.1 Noturus placidus | reverse complement strand
GCACTTACACCTCTACTCTGCGCACGTTGCTTCTTCTAGTACTCAATTAATAGATCTTGTATAGTAGCACTACTTGTATTGTTCCCTGCTTGATATCACTTTGCTTGTATCTCTCATTTGTAAGTCGCTTTGGATAAAAGCGTCTGCTAAGTGAATAAATGTAAATGTAAAATGCAGGACAGGTTTATTTTATGAACATAAACTGACTAAAATATTAAGTTCATTAATTAACTATGTACAATAACATGCTTTTTTTCTTGAACATTCAATGGAAAAAAAAAACACATTTGGTCGAAGATAGAATTTATAAACTACGTGTTTTTCAGGATTTTGGCAACCTGGCTAATAACTATAATAATTAATAATAAATATAATAGCCTTGATGATAGTGGGTTGTGATTTGCGCCTCTGTATCTGAATGAATAATTCACAGACTTAACATGGACATATTGTAGACTGTATACTTATTGGTTAGGGCAGTGGTTCTCAAAGTGGGGTGCATGATGAGAACCACCGTCACAACAGGTCAGTGTTAAAAGTCGAGCAAAAATCTGTGAATTAATGCTACGTGACTCGAACAATTTGACTACAATCCTGTCACTACAATGTTTAACTTTTTCCTCTTTAATTGCCTGTTGTTTACATGTAGATACCGGCCTTGGGACAGAGGTGTCCAATCTTATCTGGAAAGGGCCGGTGTAGGTGCAGGTTTTCATTCCAACCATGCAGAAGCCACACCCGAGTATAAATCAAAAGTCAAAGGTCAGCTGATTAAACAGGTGGAATCAGGTGTGGCTCCTGCCTGATTGGCATGAAAACCTCCATCCACACCGGCCCTTTCCGGATAAGATCGGACTCCCGATTCAGCATTTTCCTATAACCTTTTAATCCCTTGTGACTAAAATGGCCTAACCTTTAAGTGCACTCAACAGAGCTGGCCTAATTGTGTTGCACATTCACAAGTCTAGGACAGCGTGCTTATACAGCAGGTACAGTTCCATGGTCCCTGGTTAATAAGTTTAAGTTACGTCCTGTATTCACATGTTCTCCCCATGCGGGTTCCTTCTCAACCTCCCAAACACATGTTTATGTGTATATATATATATATATATATACATACACACACACACATATATACACATACACACAGTATATACATACACAAGTGTGGGTGTGTGTATGTATCTATACATATGATGGATGGATGGATAGATATGTGTGTGTAATATATATATATATATATATAAAATGGTCTGCATTATAGAACGCTTTTATCCAAAGCACTTTACACGGCGTCTTCACCCATTCAGACACACACGCGTACACACACCAATGGTTATGGAGCTGCTATGCAAGGTGCTAACTTGCCATCGAGAGCAACTTGGGGTTTAGTGTCTTGCCCAAGGACACTTCGGTATGTGGAGTCATGTGGGACGGGATTCAAACCGCCAACCCTACGATAAAAAACCGCTCTAACACCTGAGCCACACCCGCCTCAAATTCATTATTTTTCTCTGACATCCCGTATCGGCCCGATACCATTGCCGGGTGTCAGATGGGTGTCATCTCTAGTCTTTGGTTATCTGATCGATGTGAAGCAGATGGTAGTTCACACAGCTATTTTCATGGGTATTATGTTTTTGTGGTGCTAGACGTGCTGCTTGCCTGATTACTGTAAAACCCACACTCTAGGTTATATCGTGACGGCAGGGCTCTACAGTAACAATTTCTTTCAGGAGCACTTGTGTACCTAACTACAAAAAGGAGCACAGCCAAAAATTTTGGAGCACGGTTTTTTTTTATTTGTTATTGTATTTTTTAAGAGATGGTAACATTAATGTGCCACAATATAACACACAAGTAGGCATGAGAAAACTTGAGCTGGTCAATTATGACAGAATTTAGGAACATAATGTGAGCCATGACATTAATTTTCCTTCTGATAAAGTAAATTGAATATTTTCAGTTAATTTTACAGACTATATGCAAAAAACAACTGTTAACCTGTTCCACCTTGTAAACAAATTCAATACACATCAATGTTCAGTCTTTGAAGTCTGTTCCTCTTAGATATATTTAAGCTACACTATTAGGCATTTTCCACAGTCATGGTTCTGGGCTGGAGTCAGTTCTTGAACCGCTCTGTGTATATTGTGTATATATCTGAATAATCTCATATAGGATGTGATTGGGTGAGTTCATTTATCAGTCAGATGCAAAGCGCTGTAGTTTAATGGTGTTCATCACTGATGCCCCAATCAGGATTTTTACGACTGAAACCGATCCAGATACCAATCTTTTTTGTTTAAGCTTTAAATCGGGAAGTCTATCAAACAGTTAAATGTAAGCTCTCTGCTCATGGTCACTTTTAATGGAGATAAAATAATAGCAATGAGAAATACTGTTGATTAATTGATAAATAAAACAGCATAAAATATTTATTTAATATCTTAAACAATAAAGAGTCCTAATTAAAAGTACACTGATCCAGGCATGATCCATATTAGGAAATAGCCAACTAAGCTTAATGTCAAATTGATATTAAATGCAACCCATAGTCATTAAACACCATGTAATTTCTCATTTTATTTATATTTAATTGTTATTCCATCCATCCATCTTCAACCGCATACAATAAATGATTTATTTATAACTAAGCACATTTTCTGTCTTTACATTTTAGTAGTTTTATTTTTATTTATTAGTTGTTCCTTTTAGATTAGTCCCCCAGTACAGTGTTGCCATGTCTGCTGATAATAGTGTGTTTTTGGGAGGCTCCTGTTGATTTCGATTAAAATTTTAATTAATTTGCGCTTTTTGGTCATATAATATACTTTAACTTATTTTACTCCTTATCTTTGCTTATACTTTGAATTTTTTGGCACGTTAAAATGTCTGGAAAGAATACGAAAACCTGAGGTGGCATTCAAACATGACTGAGGCCAAGTGCGCGCGCCGTGAGCGAGTCCTCCTCTCCCCCTGAATCCGCGTTGCCGAGCGGTGACTTTGATCTCGCCGCACTCAAGCTTGAGCTGTCGGCTTCATTGAGGAAGGATATCGCTGATATTTTTAATACGGCGCTCCAGGGGATTCTCAGGGATGCGCTGTCTGTTATCCAGCTTGACCTGCAGGCTGTGAAAACACAGCAGGCTAATGATAAAGTTGCTACCGAAGCTACCATATCAGTGCTGAAAGGTACTGTTGGGGAAATTGAGCACGCGCTGTTTGCTTGTACACATGACATAGCAGACATATCGAGTCTCTCACTGAGACCGTGAATCAATTACAGAATAAATGTAAGGATTTGGAGACAAGGTCGCGGCGCAATAACGTTCGAATAATGGGAGTTCCAGAAGGTTCTGATACATGTACAACTGCTGCTGTAGCGGCTTTGTTAAAAGAGGCGTTTGGTCTGGAGAAGGAGCCGGTTTTGGACCGGTCCCACCGGACCCTTCAGCCGAAGCCCAAGCCTGATGAATGACCATGAGCTATTGTGTGCAGATTCCACTATCACAGTGACCGTGTTGATATTTTACGCCGTGCGAGAGAGCTCCAGCGGATTAAAGTGAGGAATTCGATTATCTCCGTTTTCCCTGACTATACAGTCAAGATAGCCCGGGCTCAAGCTGCATTTAATGAGGTTTGGCGTCAACTTCGTGATGTTGAGGGCGCTCGGTATGGAATACTTCACCCAGCTCGGCTTCGCATTACATATAACGATGTCCAGGAGGACTTTATTTCAGTGGAGGAAGCAGGAGAATATGTTAAGCTCTTGATATCAGGATAAACTGCATCACCCGCACAGCGTGTTTTTTTTTTTTAAAGTTAAGGACATTTGAAGTCAGTAGGGGATTTTTCCCTTACTGAAATCTTTTGTTTTGGTAAGGATTGGTTAGTTCAGCATTCTTTCCGAGTGATTGTCTCATTGTGGACAACTTTTGGTTATAGAGGGATACACTGCTGTCTCCTTTGGGTTATGGAGACTTTGGGTATTTGAGGGTTTGTTGTGGGGGGGGGATCAGTCTGGCTCTAATTGACTATTTATATCCCTATGGTTTACTTTATTAGATGGTTAGTAGTAATATTGATCCCTTCATGGCTAGGACAGGCACGCCTTTTAAAATTTATTAGTTGGAACGTCAGAGGTATGGGTAATCCTGTGAAGAGATCTAAGGTTTTTATATATTTTATATATTTGATATATATTGAACTCCGATATAGTATTTTTACAGGAGACTCAACGTTGTATTAAAGATCATAGGTTATACTGCCCTTGAGTCTTATGCCTATTGTTGGGTTTTAATAAAATTTGCTTGGGGGGATATGTTACTTGGGTTAAAGTTTGATTCTGTATGGATTTATGTAAATGAATCATATGTAATTAAATCACATGTACATGAATCATAAGTAAATTAATCAAATATAAACTTTCCTGGGTGGGGTGGGAGGGGCTGTTATCGGGGTAAAAAATGTTGATTCTGAATTGATATATCTTGTACTCTGAAAAGTGTATGAGAATCAATAAAAATTGTTATGAACACTTTGGGGGGGGGAAGCCAACACAATACATTAAGAGCCATGGGGGTGAAAACTTTTAAACAAGATGATCGGTGTAAATTGTTTTGTTGAAAGATTTTTTTTTCATTTAGTACTTCCCTTCAGATGCTAAATAAGATAGTTTACATGTCTCCCAGAAAACAAAATACTAACAATTTACACAGTTTCCTCCTTAGTCCAAAAGACGTATTGTAGGCTTATTGGCATTTCCAAATTGTTATTGATCTGTGAGTGTGTGTGCACTTGTGCCCTGAGTCCCCGGGGGTGCTTCAGGCTCCCCGCAACCCTGTGTAGGATAAGTGGTACATGAGATGGATGGATATGAATGCCTATTTATTTATAAAAAAAAAAATAAAAATATAAAAAAAAGGGTGTTTTTGAGGTTTAATAACATGGAAAACAGGAGTTATTTTCTGGTGATATCTGGCAACCCTGAGTTTAAATGACGTGAATGCGCTATTACAGTTGCTAATCTTGATTATGATTGGTGAGGAATTATTTAATAAAGAAGTTTGAATTACACCCACCTTGTAGCGTTAGCATTATTATTAATTTACTCCACCCGACGCCGCTCTGTCTACACGAGCAGGTGCAAGTTCAGGTCATTTTGTGACGGTGGCGGTTTGTGAGATTGGGAGGCTGAAGCAGATGATGTTCAGTGTTACACTTTTCATCATCATGTCTTCTTTGCAGTATGAAAAGCAGTTTGAAAGTAACTGTTGTGTGGTGTAGATGCCTTTTGGTCTTCCTGTAGTTTTAATTCTGATTATATTATGCAACTCTGAACAGGACACTCACAACAGGGCGACTAAATATTTATTCACAGTCGCGCAAAGTACATTTCAGTCGCAAATGCGAGTGAAATGGTCACACTGTAGAGCTCTGGACGGGCATGACTGTGATGTTGAAAAACTCTGCTTGCTCTCCTGCTCCAGGAAGAGGTGTTTAATCTCTTTCTAATAAACTTTACCACTAACATGATTTGTACACTCCGTTACATTTTACACAAGATTGTTTAAGGCCTATTTAACCGCCCCAACCCCGGTCAAAAAAAAAAAACAAAAAAAGCGCGCTGACATTTTTTATTGGCAACCTTAATACATATTGTAAACTGATGTTAACTGCATACTCGTCTAACTGTTAGCCAAGTCTGAAATACATTGATAGATTTTAGTTCACGTTCATGAACACTAAACATTCTACATTTACCATGACAGGATGTAATGGGTGCTGCCTCTGTGCATCTTTCTGTGTGGGAAAAGCAAGATTAACAAGCATAAGAGACAACGGAATAAGAGACAACGGAAAAGGGTGGGGCTTCCAGGATGTCTTAAGGTCCTGTGTGCATGTCTTAACATCCTGCGATTGTTCAAAACACATGATTAATTCACATAGCGATTGGCTTATCTGACGTTTTTACTGGAGAAATAAAAACAACTACTCTTTTGCACGTTTTTGAGGGATAACTCGTAACACTTTATGTACCACAAGTTAAAATGTGGACTTCGTACATAATTAAGTTTTATTCGAACAGCTATAAATTGCAGTTTCAAGTTCTATAATGCTTCCAAAGTGTTCTGATTCTGTGGTACTTAAACAGAAATATTTAAAAACTTACCAATGAGCATCAGCAGAATTTGCAACAGATGGCTTTGTGCGTTTATGCACGCGCACACACACACACACACACACACACACACACACAAGGTATGAGGGCTTGGTCAGTTATAAGACCTCCTTCACCAGGCACTCAAAGAAATCATTCCTGATCAGCCAACCAACTGACCCGGACACCAGCAACAAATCCATACTCAATATAGAAGAAGCGAATCAAAAGAGTAAGTCGATTCAATGTATTGACTAAATTTAAATAGCAAGTCCAATTATTTTCTCAAACATGTAGGGTGAAATGCCCTTTTTATACTATATGTAATTTTTGTAAACAATAACTTTTTCAAGATCATTAATACTTAAAAAGATCTTCTATATTCAGGACTGTATCTGATTTTAAAACCTTATTAGCTACATTGAGAAAAGGAAAGGAAAACCATGAACCGTGTTCAGGGAGCAAATGTTAGCATAGCTAATAAGCATAGCTAATATTTAGACAACACTGTATTGGGCTTATTTATCTACACGCAGTGGTACGGATTCCCATGAAGTTACGCATCACCATAAAACCATCAACAGTGGTATTTTTCCGTTACATTCTAAAAGTTGCTCATTGTAAAAGTAAGAACTAAGAAGTTGTTTTAACATGTCTTCAATATGAACAAGTTCATAAATGTTATCACCCTCCAAAATAGTGCCGTAGGGTTTGCTTCAAGCCAAGTCATGCCAAAGTCCAACTTAAGATGGAGTCAATCCAAGTAACATTAGTAAGACATATTTGCACAGCTTGCATTTTATGTCTTAATTTTGTCTGGACAAACAACTTTATACTGCAAAGACTAGATCAGTGGTTTTCAAAGTGGGGGCCACCAGGGGGCCTCGATCAAAGTGAAAAATAAATAAATACATGAGATTTAAAAAAAGAAAATTACAGACAGACACACAATAATTATATAAAATATCATGTTATTTGTAACAAATATTAAAATCAAAATTTGCTATACCCAACTTTCTAATTGCTAAAAAGAACTAAACATCAACGTAAAAAAGGGGGATATACTCAGAAGTCTGTATTTTTTGTGTGTTTTAAAGAAATCTTGCAAAAGGGGGGCCTCGATCAAATGTTAATGCAATTTGGGGGGCCTTGCCCTGTAAAAGATTTGAGTACCCCTGGACTAGATAATCTTTTCCATCATTTCAAAACTAGCCAGGTGAGCAAATACGGAGACCATTTGAAAAGGTCGGTCTCACCGACTGGTGCCTCACCAAAAGTCACAACATTTCTGTCCTCAAGTCGTACTTTTTTTTTTTGCAATTTGCTTCAGAAAATAAATTGCATAACAGTTCAATGTCAAATAGCATAAGAGTTCAATAATGTGGGGAAAAAAATACAGTGATCTATTTTGTTCATATTGCCCTGCCTTATTTCAATTAGAACCAGTTTACATCTCTTATCTGTATAACTGTTTCACATTGGTACATGTAGAAGTGGGTCTGAAGTCAGAAAATCCACTGACTGCATCTAGACAAATAGAGCAGAGCTGATACCAGCAAAAGAAAATCTGATCCTGGATTTGGAAATGTTTACATGTAAAGATCTGGCTGAATTTTTTTTTGTTACGATTGATTTGATTACACTGGAAATGCAAGTGATTTTTGTTTTAAAACTGCAGCTGTGTTTTTATCCGTTTATTTTCTTTTAATGAAGTGCTTCAGTTCAATAAGTAAAAAAAAAAAAAAATCATTTTAGCTCTTAGTAGTTTTAAAAGCAATGGACACTGATACTGAAGGCTTCAGTATCAGTAATGTTATCAGGAAAGTGGGACATCTCTATTGTTTATCTCCATGCTTAGTGTGTGGTTTTTCTGCTTAATGAATGCTGTGGTTGAAAGAGCAGTTTGCTTACTGCCTGGCTGACATTCTGAGTTTTTCCATTTCTTTAATAGGTGTTGGCCGTTATGAATTTCGCACAAAGGCAAAAGAAGAAAACCAACATATGCTTAGTTTTAGTGATAATTGGATCAGTTGCAGCTTGTGCATCTTTAAGCAGAACTGTGTTACAAATTTACAGTGCTACACTGAGATGAGGTAACTGACCAGGGATTTAATTACATTGAGAAACTCATTTAAATAAAGTTAGTACTCACAGAAACTTACAGCCCTGAATGTTAGTAGTTAGTGACCTTGAGTAAACTGTGCTTCAAACCAACTGACAAGCTACTTAAGGGTGCTGCAAGATAATATCATTAAATAAATAGCTTTCAATTCTTCATCAAATTACTTAAAAACACATGTAAACATGGCTAACAAATCATAGTAAAAATCAGATTTTTTACAAATAAATATCAGCTTGTACACAGAAATCCGTTCAGTGGGACTACAGGCTATCAATTTTTAGTGAGGTTAGTTATATTTATATAGTGCTTTTCTAGACACTCAATATACTTTAAATAATATATGGGGGTAGGGGTCCTAAACCACCAGTAGTGTGTAGTATCCACAATGTGAGAGCAGCCATAGTGCGCTAGAGTTTCACCAGGACACCAGGGTTCTACCCTACGCTTCTACAATAAATGTCCTGGGATTTTTAAATTGCCACCGAGTCAGGACCTTGGTTTAACACCTCATCTGAAAGACGGTGCTGTTTCGACAGTAGTGTTCCCCTCCCGATACTGGGGCATTAGGACCTACACAGACCACAGGGTGGGCACCCCCTGCTGGTCTCCCGAATACCACAGCAACCATAGTTTTCCCCAGGAGGTCGCCCATCCATATACAGGCGCAATCCTGCTTATGGCTCTGTCCAAAGTTGTGTGTAAATGGTTTTGGACGCCGCACCAAACTAATAATTCCTGCCAAATGTTTGTTATAAAAGTCGTACAAGTTATCAACATATTCCATAAAAGACAACACTCGCAGACAGCTGGAAACAATAAAAAAACAACATTATCTAAACAGTGACAGGATGCTAAATCTTCCAGTAATGTAGCTCAGCCATCACAGTGCTACAGCCTCCACAGACCTTTGGTGATTTGATTTGGATGAAAATTAAATTACAAAATGTATTAAACTGTTCCAACTTGACAGTGTAATCCATGTATACCATTGCAGCAAATTGTCAATTACAGAATTTGAAGCTGATCAAATTAAAGTTATAGTGAGTCTCTTAATATATTAAACTCACAAAAGTACATAAACTCAGTAAGTCTAAGCTTTCAAACTAATTAATACCACAATTCCTTTCACAAATACCACATTTCTCATGTTAATTTGCATGCAAACAATGTGTGATAAATGAGGTCCAGTGTTTAAATAATTTTTTTTAAATGCCTGTATAAATCACAACAGATCAACTTCCACAGATACTAATAACACCGACAACTTTGTCTTAGCTGTAACTAATACTACAACAATACTATAAGCTATTATTACATTCATTACTTCCAGGCCTTATTATAATACAGTCTATAAAAGGCAGCTCAATAGGGGAAGATAAGTCACTAAGTGATGCCAGGCATGGTGAGCATAGACAGGAAGATACCCAGAAATCAAACATTTCCCCTTTTGCCTTAAGTATGCTCCATGAATAAAAAGGAGTACTGTAGTGGTGATGCCCAATTAATACAAAAACAATCACAGATGGGTGTGCAAAGGTCACCAACAGCTTGGCAATGTACAAATATTAAATTGCAATTGTTAGCCACTAAGCCACTTCCTTGCAGGCAAAGACTAAACTACTGCAAGTTCAAATCCCAGTACCTCCAAGCTGCCAATGTTGGGTCCTTGAGCAAGGCCTTTAATTCTCAACTGTTTGGCTGTAACCCATCTAAATTGTAGATTAAAATGTCATTGTTGCTCTTCCACAGACAGGTTCAGCCCTGGAACAAATCCTGCAGGTTCTGACTGATGCAGCTAAAGACGGAGAATAGTACTCAAGGAGCTCCTCATGGATCTGATGAACGACACAGCTGCCATTCAGATGCCGTTCAACTGTACTGTGGACATCAGATACCGCTTCACCTACTACCAGATCTCCTACAGCCTCATCTTCATATGCGGCTTGGTCAGCAATGGCATGGCGCTCTGGCGTTTGAGGCTCATGCCATGGATGATCACCAGCACTGTAGTCTACATGGCCAACCTGGCCGTTGTTGATCTCTTCTTCATTCTTTCCCTTCCACTGCGCATCTATTACTACTACAACCGGTCACACAACATGGCTTGGTCTCCTGGAAGTGTCTTCTGCCTGCTGACCTTTGCCCTTAAATACATCAGCATGTATGGAGGAATCTTCTTCCTGGCATGCATAGGGCTGGACCGCTACTTTGCCGTGGTGCGCCCTGTGCTGTGGCGACCAAAGAAAGCGCATAATGCCTGCACACTCAGCATCACAATCTGGTTAATAGTACTAGCACTGAGCTTGGCACTTCCCTTTATGCACTCTGCAGCCTCCAAGAGTCAGTACACTTGCTTGCTCGACCCATCCTTGGGGACCCATCAAACCTTCATCCTGGCAGCGCTGGGACTGGTGCTGGTTGCATTCCTTCTGCCTGCACTTCTTCTGCTGTTCAGCTATTGCCGCGTGTTGCATGTGCTTGGCAGAATGCCTCACCGTGGGAAAAGCCGCCATCGCCGCACTTTATCGCTCATCTACTGGGTGATGGGTATCTTTCTGCTCTGCTTCACCCCTTACCATACAAACCTGCTATGCTACACACTCACTCATGTGGGTGTTGTGCGCAGCTGTGGTCTGGCTAAATTTGCAAGCGCGCTGCACCCAGTCATGCTCTCACTAGCCAGTGCCAACTGCTGCCTCAACCCACTTGTGTACTACTGCTCAAGCAGCCTTGTGCACAAAGATGCTGCCAGTGGCCAGAGCAGCCGGGAACCGGATTCTAGCTCGAATTACAGAAGGAAACGACTTCACCATGACTCCAAAACGGACAGAACAGTTGAACTTCAGCATCACTGTTTAATGCATATTAGTGCCATGACTCAAATAACTACCAGCAACCAGGCTGACTAAGCGTTGCCTCATGTCTGTTGTGAGAAGCTGCTGGTGAACAGACCACATATGTTTTATACTTGTGTAAAAATAAAACCTCCTTTGCATTTATAATAACCCACCAAAAAGGAAAAAAACCTCCCTTCTTCACAGCAAGACAAAAACTGAATACCAACCTGTATAGCACTGTATTAAAATAGCTAAACAAACTAAGCTAATTTCATTGCAGAAACATGTTATTTGCAAATTTTCTTTTCTTAAGCAGTGACCAGATAAGCAGAAGATAAAAATGAAATATAGTGAGTGTAATTTGCTTACTTCTATTTCTCTTCTCCTGCACTGACATGCAAGACTGAACAGCCAATCAGAGAACTCACCACCACTATTCTCTGACATAATTTCATCATGCTAAATCAATCCAACAGGTGGCAAACAAGCATCTGTTACTTTTATCAGCATGGCAAACACAATAAAGATTAGTGACCGTGTTCTTAGGCTGAGGTCTGCGTAATATTTTACGGCTGTCAATATTCCATTAAGTGATTATTACCAACTCGCACATGTTATATTCTAAAATCAATTCAACATTATTTCCACTCAGTGCTGTGTGTTAATTTTGAACATGCCATGCTAGATGCATTAGAGGACAGGAAAGCTCACCGATTTCCACGCAATGCTCTCCATGATCTGCTGCTCACAGCGGCCCAAGTGCTCGATCATGTCGTGCTTTAGAGTGGGCTCCGCCTTGATGAAACTTTCTATCACTTTGTAGAAGTCAAAGGCGTGAAGCTGGAAGACGTCCAAGATCCAGGGGAAGCACAGGTTCGTTTCGGGAGATTCGCTGCTGCCGTTTTTCAGGGAATATCCTGAAGGGGAACGACTTACAGTCAACGTTCCAAAATATCCAGTTCTTCAGCAAAATATTCGGTAATTTCTGATTTACAATCAAAATGTATGCACAAGTTAAACGTTTTATGACAAGAATTTACTGATATGATTGTTACATACATAAAAAAAAACCCATCATACAAAGAAATTCTTGAGAGTTATGAAAAGTTCATTTTAAAGCAAGTTCACTATCTGGATTTATCAGTAAACAAAGAAAACAAACAAATCACTGTCTGTGAGTTATTAGCATGTACTAGTGCATTTTAAAACACAAAGCTATGCTGTTATAAGAATCAACAGGCTGCTGTGATGCACCCGGTGGAGTTACTGTTATCACCCCAGAGTGTTTTCTTCCTCTTACACCACAGCAGTATGTCAACAATTGCAATTTCTATTTATTAAAAAAATGACATCACACTTAAATAAATAAATAGGTTTTGGTTTGTTGAAAATCTGTTTCTATCCTCACCATGCTGCAAAATATAGTAGAAATCTTCCCAGAACATTGGGAGGTTATTAAAAGGGAGACTAAATCTGGAATGGGATGCTCAAAAAGCAGAAATGGGTGCGCTTTTCAGGTGCCCACAAACCTTTGCCCATAAAGACAGGATTTATTTTAGATTATTTTGTCTTTTGCTATGGCTGATAAAACCAAGGAGCCTTAATATCAGCTGATTTTACTGGAGAGTAAACTTGGCTTACCAACATATGTTGCCAGGACAACTTCCAGTGCACAAGCAAGGATTGAGGTGTGGAAAGTAGCGTTGTTCAGGAGTTTACTGTTAAGGGGAAAAAAAAAAATCATTAATATCAGTTTATTACATTCAAAACAGTCTTTCATGACAGCGATTCATCATTTGGATGAATATTGACGCTTACCTGAAATTTTGCACCGAGAGTCTCTTCTCTTCCTAAAAAGCAATATTGAAGAAGTCATGAGAAAATGAAGATCACAAAAATTGACTCATTTGCTTCCACCAAGTCCCTATATACTCACCGACTTAAGCATCGACTCCATGACTTTGTAGTAAAGCTGGACACCTAGAGTAAATCTCTGCAACAGAAATAAAAGTAAGTTTGTCTTGCAGATGAACCTCAAATAGACTACCTGAGGTTATGCTTTGTCACCTTTTTGCCCAATCCTTCACAGCGCTGACCAACAGCTTGAGCAAATTTCTGGCTGAAGATCTGACCGAACTGGTCAACCCGCTTCGTGATGTCTTCTGATGGGTCCACAGTGCAGTTCTTTAACAACAATCGTAATAATAAACAAACATTTCTTTGTAATAGAAATGGGGGGGGGGGGGGGGATCTCTGTCTCTATTTTTTTTTATTATCTATCCATCCATCTATACACACATACACAGTGGGGGAAAAAAGTATTTGATCCCCTGCTGATTTTGTACGTTTGCCCACGAACAAAGATGAGCAATCTATAATTTTAATGATGAGTTTATTTCAACAGTGAGAGACAGAATAACAACAAGAAAAACGCATGTCAAAAATGTTATAAAATGATTTGCATTTTAATGAGGGAAATAAGTATTTGACCCCCTCGCAATCAGAAAGATTTCTGGCTCCCAGGTTTCTTTTACACAGGTAACGAGCTGAGATTAGGAGCACACTCTTAAAGGGAGTGCTCCTAATCTCAGTTTGTTACCTGTATAAAAGACACCTGTCCACAGAAGCAATCAATCAATCAGATTCCAAACTCTCCACCATGGCCAAGACCAAAGAGCTCTCCAAGGATGTCCGGGACAAGATTGTAGACCTACACAAGTCTGGAATAGGCTACAAGACCATTGCCAAGCAGCTTGGTGAGGTGGTGACAACAGTTGGTGCGATTATTCGCAAATGGAAGAAACACAAAAGAACTGTCAATCTCCCTCGGCCTGGGGCTCCATGCAAGATCTCACCTC